>LUCW03000145.1:82500-90000 GCA_001586965.3 Sphaeroforma sirkka
CCTGTACATAGAAATAGATATGAAGATATATGAGTAAAACATTACTATTCATAATTGTATATACATTTTTATTTTATATATATAATTATATACATAAGATAGTAAGATATCGATATTGACATATTTATGTGTTGGTGTCTGTTTCTGTGCGTTTGTGTCTGTCTGTTTTCGTCTGTGTTTGTCCATCTTTATGACTATTTATGTATGCATGTATAAATGTGAAAAAACATGCACATATACAAATAGCATATGTAGATATATGCATATACACTCACGCACGCCTGATATTATATATATATATATATATTGTGTGTGTGAGAGTGATGTATGCATGCATATGTATATGTAATGTATGTATGTATGTATGTATGTATATATATATATATATATATGTATGTATGTATGTATGTATGCACATGTATAACATAACATATATATATATATATATATATATATATATATATATATATATATATATATATATATATATATATATATATATATATATATATATATATATATATATATATATATGCATATGTTACATATATATATATATATATATATATATAGGCTGATATTATTATTCATATTTATGTATTTTTATGTATATATATTGTCTGCGCTTGTATATTTGTGCCCTAGTATGTTTTTTATAGATTGATACAGTGGTTTAATGTCTGCACGGAAAATACGCACGTATACTTGTGTACATATGAATATTGTAGCTGATATTGTCTTAATATATATTCTCATAAACATAGCATACATTATTGTTTTGCGAAGCTGGTACGAAAATACCGTTTCGCGACTCTAATTTATAACTATTCCACCATGATGGTACACATATGCTCTCAATGAAGGTAGACTACGCCAGATACCCGCCGCGTATTGTCGATCATATTTGAAAGTAGTCCGTGGCGCTCAAATCAACTTTATTGCAATTTGTTGTAATTATTCGGTCACACCAGTGGTCTAGCGGAGAAGAGTCTCTCCGGCTCAAACGCCGAGGAACGGGCAGCCATCACCCAATGGCAGTCATACACACAAACGCATGTTGTTCCTGCCATATACAAGAACGATGATGCAACCACAAGCACTGTACTGAAACTTGTGGAGACCGCGCTGGAGGAGTCTGCATTCATTGCCTCGCCTGAAGTTTCTGTAGGTAGGTTCAATGGCACGTGTAGAATTAGCTATATGTTCAGTACCAGTTTCTTTCGTAGGTGTGTACTCCACATGCAGTGCCGCAATAAGATGGTCAGAATGTAAATTCAGGGACAGCTGCAGGGTGAATGGATGGATTGGCAAGGTGGCATTCTTAGAGGTTTGTAGTCGCTTAGTGTATATCTATGATTTTTGCGGTGCGTATTCTACTGTTGTATATTTGGTGGTATATAAGGTGTCTGTGCGTGTAGCCGCGGTCCGATTCGTGTGGCAGCGAGTTAACCGCATCATCCGAAGTGAACATGCTTGCATCAATCTCACTTGTGGCTTGAAGTTGTAGTGTGTGTGTCTTTTTCTCTATTTTTGAGTGCTCTACAGATCTCTATTACTCCACTTCACTAGCGTTGCACCCGTGCCTTGATTGTTTTATTGAATTGTTCCACATAGACCTGAACACGAACTTTAACTTGATCTAAACGGATTCTGCCCCCTTTGCCTTATTTATAATACAGCTGATGTCGTTCTTGGAGCTGCCTTGGCACCTTTCTCCACTAAGTTTGAGAGCAAGACCAAAGCTTGGTTCCTCAACCTTACACGGTGTTCGAAGGGTGCGATCCAGCCAGTAAGTGCAGCAGCCAAGGATAAAGGTATCGGCATGTACATTATATCGTATTCGAATTCAAACATTGCAAACAGTAGGGGTGCATTTGCTTGCTTATTGTGTTTCGCATACACTAGTTTTTTCTACGGTTAAAATGCTCAGCGATAACAACCATGTCGATACCATCACAATAGCCAAAAGTGGAAAGGCCGAAAAAGATGCCAAGAAGGCAGAGAAAAAGAAAGAGAAGAAAGAGAAACCTCCCGCTGAGCCCGAGAAGGATCCACTGTCTTTAGTGGATGTGCGCGTGGGTCACATTACCGAATGCAAAACTCATCCAGATGCCGACTCGCTCTATGTGGAAACCATGGAGTTGGGTGAAGAGGCCCCCAGAACTATCATTAGGTGTGGCTGCTGAATTTCTGATATTGAGATCCTGGGTGAAGTTTTTTTTGTCACTCGCGCCGTGTGTTGTGTAGTTTTTTTTTTGGAAGGGTTTCGGTCGTTGTCTTCTTTATGAAGAGTTGGATCGCCACACCATTTTGCTACGATCTGTTCTTCAGCTCGCCTCCTTGTGCCGCAAATTGAATATAGACCAAAATCTCACACCGAACTCGACATCTTGTCAAAAATAAATATGATGCACTACAGCGGTCTTGTTAAGTTCCAATCACTCGAGCAGATGATTGGCCGTAAGGTGCTTGTCGTGTGTAATATGAAACCGGTGAAGATGCGAGGTATCAGCTCTGAGGGTATGGTGCTGTGCGCTTCCAATGAAGATCACTCTGTCGTTGAGCCGCTGACAGTCCCAGACAGCTGCAAACCTGGAGACTTAGTATCATTCGAAGGCTATGAGCGTAAGTGTTTGTGTGTGCAGTGCAAGAAACAGTGCGTAATACCTGAGTGAATTGTTGGAATGGTGTGGCCCTTTATATGGCATACATGTTGTTTTTCTTACCCTGCTTACCTGTGTGTGAGTTCAAACATGACGCATTAACAGCCTACGAAAGGCACACAAGCGCGCAAAAGTGCTCCATGTGTTCCTGTTCTCTGCCATAGTTTTTTGTGCCATCCCAGTATATGCGAGCTACCGTTAGTGGGCTAGAATTGCAACGTGTATGGGAAAAGCCATTTTATTTTATACTCTTAAAATTGATGTCTGCCGCTGTGTTTGGTGCGGACTAGTTAAGCGCAGCAATCATCTCGCGTTTTCTGTTTTGAGTACAATCATATATATATATATATATATATGTATATATATGTATATATATGTATGTATGTATGTATGTATGTATATGTGTATATATGTGCATGTATATATACATAGATATATGCATATATATATATATGTCTGTGTCTGTGTCTGTGTCTGTCTGTCTGTGTCTGTGTTTGTGTCTGTGTCTGTGTAGTTATAATTTTGTGCTGCACATGTAAAACATGTAAAAAAAAATCCGATGGATGTCTTCTGTGATGTTGTCGCATACTCACGTGCCAAGGGTTGCAAGTGCTGTATGTGAAACTGAGCCTCGCTCACAGACATATAGCAAGCCCGTGTTTTGAAAAGATGGGGGTGGGGGGCGGTAAGTGATATTCACCTACACGATACTAAATTCTCTAGCCCACACGGACATCTCTTATATTGACGCAGGTTGTCCTTTACCACAAATGCCACCAAAGAAAAAGATCTTCGAAGCAGTCCAACCCAAACTCCACGTGGTAGATGGAAAGGCCCTGTACAACAAGAAGGTTGCCATGACTACCGAGCACGGTCCCATCACATGCGAAAAGATTCCCAATGCTACAATTTCTTAATGATCACTAGAGCGGATTCCGTACATAGCTTGGTCTTGTCAGCATACTGTCTGTAGCTGTCAAGATGAGAATAAAGAATAGATGACACTATAATTCATATGTTAATGATTACCTTTTAAGAGCTGTAACACGGTTTTAATTGTTCCGACAGAGCATCCAGTTACTAAGGTTCTTCTACGTACTGTGTGTGTCCTATTGACAACACATCAAACGGTTAGAGCATATAGGAAAGAGTCATAGACAGCAAGTATATTTATAATTCTAAAAGCACGTACCAGAAATACCTGTCAGTTTCCTTTACAACAGACGCCTGATCTATGGTAGCTTGTATTTGATATGCTAGTCGCAAAAGTCAAATGCAGCGCGACATAGCCAAGCCTGTTTAAATAGCGTGTCAAGTTAGTTAACTGCTTGTGGAATGAGCATTGGTTAAATTCTGATTCGGAACTATACACTTTTACTATAAATCCCTTTTTCAACTCTTTCATTCGAGTAATATTGCTGGCCGGTTCCTCACGCGCTCTTATGGCTTGATTCCACGTCTTGACGAATTCTTCGTCGGCCCCGACCACTGATTCTTGAGCCATCACCACACCAAGTTTTAGTTAGTAAACCACAATGATCGCAATGCGACACGCCTTGACGAATCTAAAATATTAAAGGTAGGTTTAAACCCAACTTTATTATTTCTAGCTATACTAATAATTATCTTTTACTGCGTCCTATACTGCGTAATTTCCTTTGAGCCATCACCGCAGCATGGTTTAGTTGGGTCCCGCTATGATCACAATCAGCCTGGACGCATCCTAAGCTCTCGGAGCATACAAGCAGGTCGCCTAAGAAACAACTCAGACTATACACTCCTACCTCCAGGCCCATGTAACTTTCGGCTATGCGGCTCTTACACGTGTGCGCACCAATACTGCCTGCATCAAGTATCAAATGCTAGAATAGGGGGGTCTGCTACAAGATTGCTCCCACTACACCGTCCCAACACCCGCTTACGCACTCTGCCCATACTCACAAACATTCTCAACGTATTCATACGAGTCTCTTTTGCGTGGTCAGTATGAGTGTGTGCGTGTGAGGGTTTTCGCCTAGTGCGCATGGCATTTTGGTTTTACGCACTTACATGGTCCTATTGATCTGGGTTGTATAGATAGAGGGAGCGTGTGCAGGCCAAAACCGCTGGTCTACGTGATACTAACAAAAGTGCCTGTGACGTTACTATATACTAACTCACAGTACACAGCGGACAGCCGGCTGCTCGGAACACACTGCACGGATATTACTACACTGTTGTGTCGTTCATGTTGACACATCTCTATCTCGTTGGCCTCTCCCTAAAGGCCAGACAGGCTAACGCGCGCATGCGAGCTCTGGTTTACAGATGCCCATCTAGACATCAGATTCTCACCAAGCGCAGTCAACGAGTGTGACAGGGGTTTGTGCTGGTGCACTTAAAACCGAAGGTGCAAGATGAACAGCATGCCAGGGAGAACAACCTGGTCAGCATCGTCCGCCAGCACGGTGTGGCAATTCATGGGTCTGAGGAGGTTGCAGAAGTGTTCATGCGATACCTTGACTGCCACGAACAACGCTGCTACGCCTACTATATTGAAGAAGGTGTGGTTATATATGTTCATTTGTAGGTGTTTGTTTGTATATATATATATATATATATATATATATCTCTGTATGAAGGTGTGGTGCTTAGCTGCGTATGCGCGCAAGCAGATGCGCGGTTAGAATCTGTGGCGTGGAAATGGGATGTTTTTGTTCATCGTGCCAATCTATCCTGTTGTCTAAGGCGTAGCTATTCAAAGCCTTCGCTGGGTGGCGACCGTGAAATGCTTTCGCAAGCTGTGGTCGTAGTTGAGACTCGATGTGTAGCTATATCTATACACAAGCTGATACTGCTCGAACCACAAACAGAAACAGCCCACTCCCCGCTTCGCCAACACACTTGCACCAGGCTCTTAGCGTTCTGCTTGGCGACTATATAGAAGTGATAGCATGCTCCACAGCATGTGTGCTTTGACCCAATAATGTTGACAGACCCCTTGTGAGTGACGCTACCGCATAAAGCGGCACTGTGTGCACAATCGCATGCTGTGTTGCGTGATTGAATCAGGCATGCCCTGCCCTACGTGACGAGCAGCACTGCGTCATACACGTCTGTATACTGTGGCTTGTCTTCTATAAATCTCGAACACGGGTACATGTCGAAGGAGTGCAGGCGTGTAATGGGATGCTATGAGTACACTCACGTATGGTGCTGATTGCCAATACCTGATATATAGTTATATACTAATTAACATGCGACACTCCCCTACATTCACCCTCAGGGTTTGACAGATGTGCGTGCTCCGACCTGCCCGCTACTTCTTCTTGAAACCCTGGCGTCGAATCCGCGCCTGTGCGAGTCCTTCCAGTAACTTTGACTCCAGCACATCTAGATCCAGGACAAGATTGGTCCAATCCCTCACTACCTCCGTCTGACTCATGGACAGCTTCTGAAACATGGTGATGTCATGGTATCGCAAGTCTTTCCACTCAATAGGAATGTCCTGGTACACAAAATGGCTCATCTCATCCCACACAGGTTCCAAGTGATAGGACCCGATGAGAGGGTCGTAATGGTCCGGATACAGTGCCAAGGCATTTCGCCTCAGAAACCCTGAGAACATCGTGATACCCCCCGGTGCACTGAACACGGCATCCGCAAGTACGTATAGTAACACTTGTGTTCGTAAGCTTTGCCCAGCTGGGGCCATGGTCACAAGAGTGCCTATTTCGTCCATACCCGCTATGGCATCCACACATTTCTGATAGTTCAGTATCTGTCGCGCATGCTTGCCCTCCACTTTCTCCAACACCACCATGAGGGTACGCCTATCACTCCCGTCCCCTTTCTTCAGCTTCACCTCCCCTTTGGCCACCATGTCCGATAGCACTTCTCGTTTCTCTTCCGGATTCAGGTTCCACTTGTCGTACCTAAGCAACCCAAGCCTCAGTAGCACGTTGTGTCTGAATATCATCCACGACTCGTTCCTATTGCCGAGCAATCGCACGTTTGTCCTAGATATACCCACGACTACCTTCTTAAAGAACAATGCTTTAGCCCCGTTCACGGGTTTGGTGAAGGCCTCGGGCATATCTGCATTCGGATCAGAATCCATGTCTGCCGGTGTTTGCGGTGCTAAGGTGGATGAAATGATCACATCCGTGCCCACCAATGTGTTGGTCCAATTACTGTAGAATTTATGACAGCGCTTATACTGGCTCCTGCCCTTCCACTTCTCCTTGAAGAACCCGAGATACATATCCTGACAACTCGCCAGCTTTACCAGGTGTATGCTGTACGGACTGAGCCCTACACTCGCGACCGCATCGAACGACGCAAAGATGTCATCGAACAGATAGTGGCCGACATTCTCAGGCCAATTTGGGTTGAACATCACGGCTGTGCTATCCACTGGAGGAAAGTTCGGGTACTCCGGTAAATCGTCGCCGTAACGTTTCACGTTTATTTTCAGATTGGACGTGCCTTCGTCGGGAGGGTATCCCGCGTTTACGTTTACCACAAACCGGTTCTTCTTGCCCTGTTTTCTTAGAAACCGGTGCAGCGGCGTTGCCTTGGCTGTGGGTGGCAGTGAGTCGGTTCTGCCCACCCCACTAGTGAGACGCTTGAACTCTTGCACCATCAAGTCGGCTGTGGTACCTTCGGGTGCGAATACTATAATCTGGCCTTCGTGTATGAGTGCGTTTGTGAACACACACGTGCGTGAGGTCCATTTGTCGGGCTCATCTACTAGTGTGCAGTGTATGGAGGATGCGAGACCGACAGGCACACGTTTATACTTGAGAGACCGGTTGCCCTCGGCTATATTGTTCTGGAAGTACCGGTAGGTGGAATA
>LUCW03000145.1:95000-127500 GCA_001586965.3 Sphaeroforma sirkka
ATTGACTACACAGGAACGACGCTTGGCGGAAAGACTGATGGCGCTTGATGAAGATAGCGTAGAAGTGGTAGACGGCTCATCACCTCTTCTAGCAATAGAAAACGGTACGAATGTCGATATCAATACGCAGCCGCTATTTTCTAGCAAGCGCGCTTCGAATAAGACGAAGAAGCAACGAAGGAAGCGTGCAACGGACAGTTCTGACACTGATAGTGAAGATGAGATGGATGAGATTACTGATGAGATGCTGAAAGAGGAGGAATTCAAACCCCATCCTGTGGAGCCGGATGAAGTGATGGGCCAGTTCAAGGTATGTGGTGCGAACAAGAGGTTTCACCTCTACGTGTACAGGCCTTCTTGTCGTGTGTGCTCTACATAGAAGTTCACTATATACACGTATTCTGGCAATTGTTCTACTATCTCGCTTGCACAAACCCTTCTCTTCTTTGTACCGAGATTGGTCCGTCAGTCATATTTCGGATTTGTAGTTAAATTCTTTCCACGCCGGCGCAACACAAAGGAACGATTGAAGGAGACGACATGTCGTCATACCAACAAGATGTGTATTGTTATCCAACCTGCAGGTGCCAGGCGAAGTTTGGTCTCGTCTGTTGGCGTATCAAAAAGTGGCTGTACGATGGATGTGGGAACTGCACGGGCAGAAGGCCGGGGGGATCTTGGGGGACGAAATGGGATTAGGGAAAACAGTGCAGGCAATAGCACTCCTGGGTATGTGTTAGGAAGATAGTGGCTTGCATATACATGTATGCGTGCGTAGAATTGCTTAGTATAACCATGCAAACTTCTATTGCAGGTTGAATTATGGTAGCAAGTAGACGATATGATCACGTTATGTACCCTACTTGTGGGAAGAAGACACGTCGCACAACGTGTATACTGTATGTTGATTGCCACTCCATCACTGTCCGTATATCCAGCAAGCATTAACTGTTGCTACTATCCTGACACGACAATTTATGCTAATTGAAGTACTCCTTGAATTGGCAATCGCTCGTGAATTTGCGAATGTTTTATTAGCGAGCCGTGGACCCGATATTCGCATCCATTGCGGTCCACACTCGAAAGAGGGGTGATTCCCCGCATATCAATTCATCTCTCATGTTTCATTTTTGTACACTGAAAGTTGTTCCTGACTGTGTCTGCACCTCTCCACCCGTGCATACATGTTTGTCAGCCGGAATGAAGTACAGCGGCATCAGCGGACGAGATGCCCAAGTGAAGAACGGCATGCGGTATGAGTTGGTGCTCGCGTTGCGTTGTGTGCGTATTGTGAATGTTGTAATGATTGCATTTCTGTGACATGGTTTGTGGGGGACGGTCAAGCTGGTTGTATGGTTTACCACTTGTCTAACTATTCACTAGAGCCCGTACTCAAAGTACAGATGCAATTTAGTGTATTTGGCGCAGCCGCATGCACCACCTTTACTATCTACCAAAAATATAAATAACTCACCGTGCGGTAAATGTCCAATCGCTTAGGCAGAAACGGACACCAAGATTATTGAAAAACGTTCTAATAGTATGCCCGGGGACAATCATGCATCAGTGGGTGGCGGAGTTCAACAAATGGTGGGCTCCCTTCCGATGCTATATTCTGCACGAGTCTGGTTCCTTCAAGACTCAAGGATTAGACAGGTACATGGCTTACATCTATTGTCAATAGTATATAAGTGTACTTACATATACACACAGGCCAGATGCTTGTACTGCTGTATATAAGGTTGGTATGTAAGGTCTACGTCTGAGGTCAGTCGGGTCTCAATGTGGTCTACATTCTGTTACATTTTGCAATTTTGTCACATTTCTCGCTATTTTTGTCGTGTTTCGAGGTTATGAATTATTCCAATGCTCGCCCGCGGCCCAAATGGGATATGTTACGAAACACAACAGCCGCTCCTAATTCATAAAATCGAATAATAATTCTAGTTATAATCGAGATTTTATTCACCCTTCTTCTCCACAGGGCGAAGATGATTGAGCAGTTCCGTCGAACTGGTAATGTGATGATCACGACATACCAGGGACTCAAGAATGACACCCAATATCTGCTGCCAATCCGTTGGGACTATGTAATACTGGACGAGGGGCACAAGGTGTGGTGTGAGGTTGTGTTATTTATAAACTCGTGTGTCTGTTAGTTTGGCTTAGCTCGGTACGGATACGGGAGGGTTCTTTAAGCCATGCGGTCTAGAATCTGAATTGCTGGCGGTAGGTTCATATCGATTTCAACTATGGCCGACCTATAACCCACGGTGGTATGCAGTCTTAAGTTACCTTTTGCATTTAGAAGAAATAGCATACTGATGGTACTTTATGGTGTTGCATATAGCCGTGTAGCTAAACTCGGGAGTGACACTTTCTGTTTTTGTCAGAGTATTGGTACAATTAGCACCGTATCACGCCGATTTTATCAACTTTCAGGGTGCTTTCGTAGCTACTAATAGTTCGTGTGGGTGGTGGAGACAAAATCTTGAACGATATCTAACTAACCCGAAATACAATGGACTTTCAATTCGAGCTATAGAAATACACACATTTGCGTGCTAATTCCTTCTCTCGGCTAGTGTAATTGTCTACGCTTTGCAACCCTTCAATGCCGACGCTACAATCATATGCATTCGTAGTGTTGCAGTTGACATGATTGTTCAATTGCTAGGGAAATAGATGGCGGTCGTAGAATTCGTTCTGTCCACATATCAAACTCTGATTAGACTTTTTGATCGTAAGTCAAGTGGCTGGTCGAATTGAGCATGTTGTACTCAGCCCTATGGGCTGCATGTGTGTATGCAGCTCGTATCAACTTGGCTTTGGGTCTGTTGGCGCAGACTTACTACGTTTAAAGAGTCTAGATAAAGGATTTGAGGCCAGGCAAACTGTTAATGTTCCGATTCGTTTCTGTACGCAGATTCGAAATCCAGACGCCGACATCACCATCGCATGCAAGCAACTGAGGTGTGTACACCGTCTCATACTCAGCGGATCACCGCTGCAGAACAACCTCAAGGAGTTGTGGTCGCTGTTCGACTTTGTTTTCCCGGGGCGACTGGGGCCTCTGCCTGTGTTCAATGCGGAGTTGGCTATACCAATTAATCTGGGAGGTTATGCGAATGCTACGGCTGTACAGGTAACCCTGTCGGAATGAATTGTACTGGCGTTATCTTGTACGGCCATGTGTATTCTAATACACGCATAGAATCCTTCGGACGTCCGCATGTTCTAGTTGATTGAAATTGCGCTAATTTTCGATATCACTCTGCCTGACGACGTATGGATACTCTGGATTTACTCTTCGCTTGCAACATAGTTCTGTTCTTGTTACATTGATGTTCACCTTTCAATTCATTGCCAGGTACAAACATCTTACAAGTGCTGTATGGTTCTCAGAGATGCTATCAGCCCTTATCTGCTCAGGCGTCAGAAAGTGGATGTTCTCTCATCGTTGCCTAAGAAGGTGGAGCAAGTAAGTATTCGTGGACAATGCTCGGAGCTGAATGGCATAACGAATGCTCAAAATTTCTATCGATGTAGACATCAAGTTAATTCGATGTAGATATCAAGTTAATTAGATATCAAGTTAATTGTCAATGGTGCTTGTGTGTAGTCCCGTTGCGTATGCGAGTCATGGGTATGTGATGTATGTACAATGATCTGTTCGTTTCAAAAATTTAGAGGTCTGTGTGAAGCATTACGAGATGTGAACTAATTCGATCTTTAAAAGACACATGCGAACCCTATCGGCAATCGTGACACTTACAATCTTTGTCTTCCCTGTCGTTTACAGAACATCCTGTATTTACCGTATCCGACATTTTGCAACCTGTTTGCTTGAACAGTTTGCGGTGTTTTTTATTTTCAGCACCCCGGTCAGCCGACAATTGCGGTTTTTGCTCATTATACAATTCTTTTTATTCGCATGTACAGGTGCTCTTTTGCTCGCTGACTCCTAAGCAACGCACGCTGTACCGTCAGTTTCTGAATGGTAAAGAGTGTGCGAGTATCATGGCTGGGCGACAGAATCTGCTGTATGGAATCGGCATCATGCGCAAGCTGTGCAACCATCCGCATCTGGCCCATGTGGCCGATATCAAAAAACTGGAGCAGTCTCACTACGACAACTACGGTGCGTGCTGTATTTTGGTGCCAAAATGAGTCGCATGAGTTGTTGTTTGTTTGTTCTGAAGTTTTGTTTTAGCGCTTTGGACAATTTGGGCTTTGATTGGTGATCACACTGTGCTGCAGTATGGACGGCATGGATGTGTAGTTAAGACGACCGTTCGTTACGGATATTCTCGGTTATTCGACTTCTTCAGACCTGTCACGTCGCTGTTCTATGTGTTGAGTTGGCTCCAATTTGTACGTATACATTTTGATTACGTGCTATACGTATTTAAAACACCCCAACCGTCGCACATGTCAAGTTAAATTCCGCAAGCTGTCAAATCGAATTATGTCGTACAAGACACGACAAACCTTAGCAATCTTAGACGTCGAGATGCCGTTTTCTTATACGTATTCAATACAATCTCGTTTCTCTTCATACCTACTTTTTTCTTACTGCAATTTTGTACCTACATGTAGGCGATTGGCAGCTGTCGGGCAAGATGGCGGTGCTGCGTCTTCTCCTCATTAGGTGGAAGGAAGATGGCGATCGCGTACTGCTCTTCTCCCAGACGCGACAGATGCTGGACATTCTAGAACTGTTTGTGCGCCAGTGCGGCTACAAGTACTGCAGGATGGATGGCAATGTACCGGTGAAGCAGGTACGCACATACTTTATCGAACATGCACACGTGTGGGTCCATGTTTATAAATAGTCCCTTATATTACTTTCTATTTTTAAAGATAAATACTTGTAGTCCGTTCTTTCGGTCATATATAGTTACTTACAATCCGTTCTTGCGTATATATGTATATTTGATTCGCTTAGCTGCTCATCGCAGTCCAAGGCGATGTACTCAAATTGTGTGTTTTTCAGATTTCCTCAATGCTCTGCAACAGTATAGTTGCACGAGTCGCTGTTGGAGAGAGAGTTACCTGTGTATTCTCGACTGTAGTCTTTCATCTGGGCGGCCCCTCTCAACCCTTTTTTTATCTACAGAGTGCTTTATACTTCCACATAGTGGGCAATGCCTTTCACCGGCTTCTATGCATCCGTGCAGACTTGCAGCTTTGCCTTCTGACTTGTAAAACTTATACCTAATCAAATTGATCTCCACAGAGACAAGGGCTCGTCAAAACGTACAACGAGGATCAATCAATATTTGTCTTCCTGCTCACAACTAAGGTACTATGAATTTATCTGCGTTTGGGGCTTAAGTTTGATATATGTGTCTTGATGTATTTTTGCGTGCAAAGTAGTGTGGTTCACGCTGCTGTCTATTGGCTCTGAACTATCATACATCATACAAACTTGTAGGTAGGAGGTTTAGGCGTCAATTTGACAGGGGCCAATCGGGTTGTGATCTACGATCCAGACTGGAATCCCTCGACCGATATGCAAGCAAGAGAAAGAGCCTGGCGAATAGGCCAGGAGCGGGATGTGACGGTATTTCGACTGCTTACTCAAGGCGCAATCGGTACGTAGCATCTTAGACAGTATGTATTGTCTTGAAAGTATATACATATTTTGGCAGATGTCTGGCTGTGCTCTATGGGGTCTGTACATTTTTATTTCGTACTCATTTAGTTCATTTCGTTCTATTGTAGTTGTACAAACTGGCACGATCAATGAAGACTCTGGGAGCTGCGGACTTACCGTACTTCAATGAAATATCTGCACTTTGTAAATACCAATACAGAGGAGAAAATGTACCATCGGCAAATATTCAAACAGTTCCTGGCCAATCGAGTGCTTAAAGATCCCAAGCAGAGACGTTTCTTCAAATCAAACGATCTGCATGAACTCTTTCAGCTAAACGAGGAGGTACCGGGCGAGAATTCGAAAAGGTATTGGTGATGTGATCAGGTCACCAGTATGCTGTGTATGTGGTGTACAATTTGTGTTTATGTAATTTTTTGCGGTTGACTGTCGAGTATCATTTGAGACGCTGTGCATTGGTAGGATCGTCCAACCACTAGAAGTTAGGATCAACTGCTGCTTGTGTTTTACCTGACAAACTTGACTATCTGTCTCTATGTATATAATTCCACACTAAAGACAACTACAATTATGGAACATTCGGTGACTGATTGATCAACTGATGTGGACGCATACTCATTCATCTAGTGTTGTGTTTTGCAGCGAAACCGCCACAATGTTTGCTGAGCCCGGTACCGAGATTTCACGGAGGGATATGTCCGAAACGACCACAGATGAACCTTCAGACATGACAAATGGCTCACAAACTACCGGACAGAGGGATTTCCACGTACAAATTCACCAAGATGCACGCACTCATCGTGAAGTAGGGGAGAAACAGAACCTCGCGGAGGAAGACAGGGACACAGCAAACGAATCGACCAGTAAGGTGGGACGGGACCCTGATGGATGTGATACGGGTGAACGATCAGATAGCATTCCAGATACCGCCAAAAGGAGGAGATAATGGTTTTGGTGTGATAAACGCTTCAGATATTGCCGGAGTGGCTGCGGTGGAGACGACTGGGATTGAGAACGAGGCGGAACGCAAGCTGAAACGCGATAGGCGGCGGAAAACAAGCTATCATACAGAGGAAATTGATAATCAAGGTGATTCCGAAAACATAAACGGGAAGGGGCATGAAGATGGCGAAGTGGCTGTGGATAAAATTAGCGCAGGCGGAAAGTATCTGAGCAAGCGACAAAGGGTTGAGCTTTCCCGAAAAGAAAAGCGAGAGAGGTACGAGAAAGCTAAAATGAGAGGCAGAAGGAAGCCAATGCGAGGAGAGGAGAGTGACTCCGATGGCGGTCTGAAAAACTACGCAGTAGGTAAAGACGAGGACGAGGTGAGTTCTTTTTTAGAGGAGGGGTTCCCTATTTTTATTGTTTAAACGTGTGAAACAGTAGCAGAAAAAAGTGCTTGGCCACCGTCGATTATGTCATGAGCTTTCACTGAGGCACAAAGGCAACTTGTGTAGCTACCGATAACGAGATTAGATGTTCATTTCTAATCTTGACTGACTAGCTGTAAACCCCAAGAGTATATCATAGTAGCCTGAACCTATAAAAAAAAAATCCCAATACTAAATCATCTTATGCGATCCAAGTACATAGAGTATGAACCCACGGGTTGCAAGCCTTGGCTATCGAAACTGGATTTTCGGATTGCAAAGACCGATTTCTCACACATGTCGCAATATTCAAACAATAGGGCGGTATCTTGTCAATGTTGTTCAAAAACACGGGTATGGTTAACGGAGCATTGCAACACGATAGAATCGTCGATGGAGGTGGTCAGGAGGAGCTACTCGTCGAAAATGAAGCTAAGAAGGTGGCCAAACGTGCAGCAGATGCACTGAAGAAAGCTAGGTATGTGATGCTGAATATGGTTACTTCTTTTTTATTCAACAGTGAAGGTAATAAATAGGGTGTATCAGTATCTCAGGGTGTGTACACTATAGAAGGGTATCTTACCTTTCGACTTTGATATTATTCGTTTGAAAGAATAGATCGGTTTTTCAGTGTGCATCTACTTTTCGATTGTGCACCATCGTTATAAAATAAATGTTAAGTCTTCTTTCTACGATGGAGCTATTTCATTTACTATATGATGCATGGCTTTTCTAAAAAAAATTCTAGATGATGGCCAGCCGCAAAGATTTTGTGCTTAGCTCATACATCCCAATTTGATTTCAGATCACTGCGCGCACACGTACCTGTTCACAGTGTCACTTGGACGGGAAAGACTGGCTCGGGACCTCACGCATCCAAAGCCAACCCACCAAATGCCGGTGGAGGTAGTAGTAGTAGCTGGTGGACACAGGGGTCAGGCAAGCGTGAGAATGGTTTGACGGGCCCCCACGCATCAACATCGACAGGTATGTATTCGGTCGACTGCGACAACGATCTTGCGTGTTGTACTGGCTTTACTCTGCTTGCTTCGAGTGCTGAGTTGCTCATACTTCTGTAGATCATCTTTATGGAAGTGCGCACGTCTCACACAGCACTCCTTGTAGAAATGTATATCGATTTGCATGCGGAACTCCAAGCAGCACTGCTTTGATTGTTATAAACTATGTAGAGTGCATCCTACCTGGTGAAAGCGATCGCGGGTTGAGAAACGCTTCTCTACCTTCATTGTGAACCTGAATCGTCCGTGTTCATTTCCTTTGAACTGGCCACTAATATTTTGCACTGGCGGCCGCTGTATGTACAGGTGTGAAGGTTATAAAGAGACGATTCGGTAATGTGAAAAGCCAAGCGCTCAGCAACACGGCACGAGTCGATCAAGCCGCCGATGAACCTTTGAGTGGTAATATGTCAAATGCACATTCCCCTGCTTCAGTACATCGGAGATTGGCTAGTAGTGTGAGCGCCAGCGCGAGCAATTCCCGTACGCAATCGCCTATGCATTTTCATATGATGCAGGGAAATGATACAAGCGCGAATGTAGTGAACACTTTGCAGGACAATGAGTACAGGTCCACTCAACGCATAGGGGCGGCGTTAGGAGACCGCGGTGCTGTGGATTGCAGTTCAGACACAGGTGGAAAGTTGAGCGTGATGTGTACAAGCAACAACTTCGACCAAAATGGCAATATAGTCGATAATGCTGTGAATCCTTCGGCCACAGAGACGAGTATAACGGCATCTTCAAGCCTTCTAAATAGAATGCGGCAGAGAGCTGGACTAGGTACAATGGATGAGCAAGATGCTACGCGAGTGCTCGTGGCACAGGTAGGTGTGACTTCATGGCTTAATTGACTTGGGTTTTCATATTGCTGAGAGGTGCAAGGGAACACAAGATTATGGTACGGGTCATTGGAGAAAATAACGTCACACAAATTTATGCGTGTCATGGCACATTTCATAATGTTTATGTGCATATATGAAGATGGTTACTTTAAATTGTATTCATATATGTGATTGTTCTAATTCTTATTTAAAAGGAGCGTTGGTGGGAATAATAGACTACGAAAAAATAATTTATAGCTGGTTTTATAGAGCTATGGTGTGCGAGAAGTGGGTGTTTTATTTCTTTTTTACAAGGTAGTGATTTGGACTGCTGTGATCATATACTATCAAATGTCAACTCGGATGGCGGACTTGATTGTTCGATAATCGATCTCTACTCACACCTGTCTGTGCGTGCACCTATTGATAACATGGAGAACGATTCATCAGCCATCAGCTAATATAAAAATTGTACGTAACTGGGAATCTTGACCCTCCATAGGCATAAACAAGTATCCAGGTGAGTCATGTGTTTTGTATATTAATATTTTATCGGATGTTTCTCCAGTTACGTGATTTTATCGGCCGACAACCCAATCAAAGGGCCGCTACGCACGCAATTGTTGGAGAATTTGAATTGAAGCTGAGCAAAGATGACCTCGGAGTATTCCGGAGCATGTTGAAGGAGATTGCAAAATTCAAACGAATTGATGGTGTGGGTGGCTGGAAACTGAAGGAAGACTACATGTAGTAGAATGTAAATAGTTAATCAATAATAAAATTCTGGGTTATCAAGTTTATTTTTCCAAATCAGAGTCGTACATATGTTTTATTTATAGTTGTTTTACAATATAAAATTGGAAAATTTGAATGAAATGAAAATTTGAAGAAAAAAATTCATGAAAGGAAATTTGTCGACAAGCCTTCACATTATACCATCGCGCCAAGTTAAATTGTTTTCAAGAATTAGATAATAATAAAAACAAAGATGATACCGCAACGCAAAAGGACCTCCAATTTCAATGAGAACAACTCGGAGTTGAAAAAGGTTTCTGACGAGAACGGGATTTGAACCCGCGCCTCCGAAGAGACTAGCGTATTACTGGTCCACGACAGTGGTCCTCCTTAAGCTAGCACCTTAACCAACTCGGTCATCTCGCTTATGTATTGTACTAGCTTTGTTTCATATATATCTTCACATTGTTTTTCAAATTGAAAATTGTCATCCACTTCCGATCGTATTTCTAACCGCGCCTCCGAAGAGACTAGCGTATTACTGGTCCACGATAGTTGTCCTCCTTGAGCTAGCACCTTAACCAACTCGGTCATCTCGCTTATGCATCGGGTCCACTTTGTTTTTATATGTATCTCTACATTGTTTGTCGAATTGAAAATTATCATCCACTTGCGATCGTATTTCGCTTGCCACGCCTGTGATCTACACTGACTTAATACAGTTGATTCAGAAAAGTTGAATTGCGTATCTTATTTGACGTCCCAATACAGATCCAGTTACTTAAGCTTGTTATGGTCCAAGGGTCCTGTCCATACGTAAATCAGTAGAGTATATCGCCACAAACTAAAGGGCGCGGAGCGATCAACTAGGCACTAGGCACCTATCTTTATTTTCTTAAAGAATATAGAGGACCTTGTAGATTTTCGATGTCGCGGTCATCTAGCTGGCCTTTTCGATTAGTATCTACAGCCAGGATCAAGAGCTAGCAAATATATTCATCAAAATGTTTTTCAGATGAAAATTATCCAACATAATGTCCTCCATCTCAAAGAATCTCGCATTTACGGCCAGCAACATTCATCCGTCAATGGAAAGAAGTATAGAAGTTGATGTTAGATCATGCCGAAGACTACCATTTATAGTTTGATTGTGTGTCTGCTACGATACGTACACTCTTATCAGGTATACTTTGCATCTGAAGTCGATAATACTAGAAAAAAAGGAATATTTTCGGTTAACTGTATAACGTTAATTGGACTATTGCCACGTATGTTCTGCGTATTTATTTAATCTGAATGTACTTAAATTACCAGGAAGTCGATTACACATGCGCCTGTGTTTGCGTACGAACTAGTTTGACAGCAACTTCACATTCGTCGGTCATATTTGGTGAATGTGACAAGTTATATAATAGAGTGGCCTAATGAGCGGTGATATATAGTCAATGTCCGGATACCGTACGATGATACGTGAGGCGGACGCAGGCTTGAAGGGTCCGGCGAGTAATCAAACAGAGGTGTCTAAAGAGCGGTGGCGTATAGTCGATGTAATAGTAGTACCGGATATTCATACGATAAGGCGCGAGGTGAGTGCACGCTTGGATTGTCCAATATTTGTTTCAGAACTCGCTATAGACAGCTGTGAATTTTCTAACACGTAAACTTTATTTAACAAGCATACGCCTGTGAAACAGTCCAGGGCTTAAGTGTTGTATAATCTGATGGGTAGCAACACCGATATTGATTCCAATAGTCAGTTTTGTCCAGGGACAATATTCTCACAGTCAAGGTTTTGTAATTTGCGTGTAGGCATCGGCTTTAAAAAGGGCAAACGTCAATATATATTATTCTCAGACATACAAATAAAACAGTATGTCCATCAAGTAAATAATACCTATTCGTGGACGATTTTTATAGACGTTGCGTGGTACTCAATTTGAACTAGCGATCTTCTTTTTTTTTTGTTACGTGACAAAGTAAAGAGTGGGCAGCAGAACCGATATTCAGATTAGTGGTCAGATTTGGCCAGGGATAATAAGATAACAGTCAAGTCTTGAAACTTACGTTACTCGCAGGAAGCTTATGTTAGAACACGCGCAAAATCGAACCCAGGGATTTTCGTTCACCCGATGAGATGCCGACAGAATTTTATGGCCCTCTTAGTGCTCAGGAATCGACAACTGTGATGAAACCTCCTGGCATAATTATTTGGAACCAGCGGATTTGCACTTGACAATGGTTACTCCGCAGAATTTGTCGTCATCAGCGAAGCGGTACATTGATTCATTTCACAGAGTCATGAACTCTCCACGGTAACCATACAAATAAAACAGTATGTCCATCAAGTAAAATTCTCAGACATACAAATAAAATAGTATGTCCATCAAATGAATATTACCTATTCGTGGACGATTTTTTAGACGTTGCGTAGTACTCAATTTGGTCACATGACAAAGTAATTAGTGGGCAGCAGAACCGATATTCATATCAGCGGTCAGATTTGACCAGGGACAATAAACTAACAGTCAAGGTTTTGAAACTTGTGTATGGGCATCGGTTTAATAAAAACCCCCGTCGATACCATTCTCAAAAACACAATTGGAATAGTATAGCCCATCATGTGTATTTTACATATTCGTGCACGATTTATATATATGATGCGTAGTCGACAGGGACACAGTAGAATCGCACTTGGCACGGGTTAGAAAATGTTACTGACTATCTGTTGCACATATTATAGTGTTCTCTACGATCATAGTGTGTTGCAGCTTCTCTGTTCATTCCAAGGCTCGGGATGTATTGTCGTGACAATGGCAATATATCACAAGCATGAGTCGGGCAAACCAGGCAAATACTATACTCAATACTAGAGAGTCGCTAGTAGTGCCCGCTTAGCCAAAGCTTGGCCAAAAAACAGTTCTAGATTTACGATACGTACGTCTCACCAGTTCTAACAGGAAGCTTCCTATACTTTGTTCCGGTGCATGTACACAATGAGATATGAACCATACTAACTTTCCTAACACTATGGCATCTCCAGTAACGGAACTATAGCGGAACTACTCGACTCGATTATTTATATCTACAAAGATACATCGTGCAACGCTGGGCAGATTATTCTTCAGCAACTGCACGGCGTACCAGTGAACGACAAGAGCGATGAATTTTTGCCGCGACAACCTAAAACCCTCTGTAATTAGCGTTGCGCCACTGAGTTGATGGTATGGGCACTGTATTTGGTCGACCCCCACTCTTACTCTAATCAAAGTTTGGTGCTTGAATTTCGACGCATTTTCCTCCTCCAGACTTTACAGTTGGTAAATTTATTTATTTAAACTACAAATTTATTACATACCGGGGCATCTGAGTAATCAATACAGTGTTAAGCATATACCGGTAATATTGTGAGCGAGAGGGCGTCGAGTTGACTCACGATAAATAAACAGAAATAGTGTTTTACAATCGTCGAGCATACGTTGAAACAGAAACCCCTACCACAAAACCTGATTTGTATGCGCGACTTGCAAATTACGAATGTCAACCTACATCTAATTCTTATTTATTGCGAGTATGACCGCATGGTAGACTATTTGAAGGCTGACTTTGTATTCGTTGCTCGAATCGGGTTCACTAAAATTGTAATAAAGGGTAAATTGGAAATTAAAACGTTCACAGTGTGGATCGAATTTTAGCATATAATAGATATAGAAGAACTTAGGAGAGTGAGTAATATTTTACGTGTTAGATGGCAATTTGTTCGACACCAGGTTTGATGGGTGTCGTGCCTGACCAAACTACCGGCTGGATAGTGATTCGAATCGACAAAGGGCCCTTGGACTTTAGGATTTTGATTAATATAGGGCAGAGAAATCGTAATTTCGTAGTAAATCGCGGACGGAGGCAGTTAGGGACAAAGGCAGTAAGGTTGAGTGTTCAAGTAGCAAATTTGGACGGCCAACCATGAGAGAGTGACGGAAAGATTTTATCATGTGAAATTGATAGAAGTACAGCGTTTGGATGCGAGTGCAATGAGAGTGTTCTAGTAAAGCCAATGCCGATGAATTGAAGGCGTTTAGAGAGTCTATAGATGAAATATGTCATCAGGGATCCAGGTAGCACCAAAGTGAGGCATATTCTATGGGGATGTTGGAGTAAGGGTACGTTGTGTATGAGAGTGGGGGTGAAATACCCTGGTGATATTTAAATGCTCTAGG
Source organism: Sphaeroforma sirkka (assembly GCA_001586965.3). Lineage (NCBI taxonomy): Eukaryota > Ichthyosporea > Ichthyophonida > Sphaeroforma > Sphaeroforma sirkka. The sequence continues at coordinate 108,783 of LUCW03000145.1, forward strand.
ATGGGAGGTATAAGCATGTGAATAGTAATATCAGTCTTGAACGATGTGGAGTAGGAGAGTCTCTCATATGGATTCTCCAGGAACATTGTCTGACAGCCACAAGAATATAGAATCAGAAGTATTCCAGGTAGGACCCAGCAATTTGAGGACAATGTCATTCAAGCAGTTGGAGTGAGAAGTTTTGACTGTTGGGTCCATGTGTTTCAGTCACATTAGCCTACAATGTGCTCAAGCGCCGTCAGAATCAATAGCAAATCAGAAGGTCCGTAAGTACCGAAGGAGCTTGATGATGATAGCTTGAACAGGTGATATGTAAAAGCTTTGTCTTCGTAATTCCTATCGACAACGTTATATCTTACTAGTATCAGCATTTATATGCTCGTACTGCCAAATGCCAAATACCTGTCTGTAACCCAATGCGATTCTATTTTATAAATTCATTGGCCTTGATTGCTATTTGAAGATAGGTTTCATGAATGGGGTCATGATAGGCGATGTACAAAATAATTGCATCCGATGCCAGTTGTAACCAATAAGTGGGGTGGAAATTCAGCGATTTTAGAGGATGGCTTGATTGTTGTTTGAAGGTAGGTTTCATGGATGGGGCCATGATAGGCGAGGCACGAAATAATTGCATCCGATGTATGCCAGTTATAACCGATAATTGGGGTAGACAATCAGCGATTTCAGAGGATGGTCTCGTTCTGAAGAGAGGCGTACTATACCCCTGATCGTCCCACCGATGTATTGACAATTGGTCAGGATATAAACCCCGACGCTTGGACGGTTTGTTAGTTGGTGGGGCGAAATTTCTATTACAGACAATAAATACATATTTTAGGATCACTTTGTTCGGTCATAGACATCAAATGGGTAATGTTGTGTATATCTGAAATCCATGGAGGGCTACTCAAACCACATACGATTTTTGTTTGCTTAGAGATTATGAGGAGGATCGATCTTGAGAAGGGATGTAGCTGAGGGCCCACATAGAAGCTGAAGGAATAGTCCTTTAGTGCAACTTTGCTAAGATTGTCAGTTAGTGTTTCCAAAAAAGTCCAAATAGTATTTCATATTTGTTCAAGGGAATCCCAAAATAGTTGTCTGTCCCCACTCTAGGGATCAGCTCAATTGCGGAATCAGAAGGACGCCAATTGTGAGATTCAGGAATAAAGCCACACTTGCTTTTGTTATATTCAATATTTGAGTCATCAGCCCATTATTGGCAGCCATTTTAGAGTATTCGGATTGTGCTTGTGTCATGGTGGTGTAAGCAAATGTCACCTTCTCTAGTTGCTGCGCGAGTGGGTCGATGTATATATTAAACAAGAGGAACAGGAGAAGCATAATAAATAATGGTCATAGTTTGATTGGTATAGTACCCTGGCGGAGTGGTCCTCAAGAAGGTTGGCACATATGCAAATAATGAGTCTAGGATACGAATTGTCAGAGCCTCAAAAGTCTTCTGTGGTTGACCCTATCGTAGGCCTGTTTCGGGGCTAGGAAGACGAGATGAGTGCGTTTGAACGAGTCGCGCTTTCTAATGCGAAGAGCTTTAAGTTCATGGTGTGTAAGCGTATGTATTGTTGCGGAGTATATGTGTTGGAAGCCAGCTTGGGGTCTGCAGGGTATGAAGGCTGGTTGTTTGTGGACTGTGGGGATAATATTCAATTCAGATATCCTTCTCAATAGTTGCGTGAGTAAGATTGTCATGAATTCTGTAGCAGCCTGGGGCTTTGACACTTTGGATATCAGAATTGTGAGATGTTTCTTCCAAATTTTACAGTAGTCTTCTTTTAGGATCATCTGGCGGGTCAACATTGGGATAAAAGGGAATGTCGATTTTAGTTTGCCACGTGATCTTTGGTCCAAATGGCCCATTAGGTATATTTTGATGCGAGGCCGGGAAATACGTAAATAAGTGGTTTATAGTATCGACGGGATGGCAAAGGTTGGTTGCGTGCACTAGATTTTTAGATATCAGCCAGTGGTAGACTGAGTACGCACGGAATCTGTAATCTGGGGCTCTCGCATTCATTTATTGAGTAGTACTATAAAACTAACATCTCTACCAAAAGTATTTGTCTCAGTTGATCAATGTCGATCAGGATGTCCGATATATTTCATGGTTAGACAAGTGTGGGGACAGATATATGGCACCACCAACGTATTTTAGACCTTGAAGGCTACCAGGTAGTGGGAGTGAAGTTGTACATCTGAGAAAAGTGATGTCGCATGTTTAGACAAACTATAATGCTACTTATGCCTGCATAGGCAATATTTCGGGTTGCCATTGCCGATAGCGATATATTTGTGAATGCGGCCGAGTAGATGACACGTTCACAACATACTTCACCTCACTAAACTCTATGCCAAAGGGAACAATTTCGAATCTGAACTCCGGGAATTAAATCCCAAACCTGTGCACCTCTACGTGAAGGTCACACACCCAACACCTTTCGATTCGGCTCCACAAGCCCGCATGCCCCGCCAGCAAAAAGACCGCGGTCACAGGCGCCCAATAGCAGCAGTGAGCCTCCCAGCTACCGCTCAAAAGTGGGCAAACCCGCAAAACCGAGCCCCCAAAAACGCCTGACCCCACCAGCTTCTCAGCCCCTACTGCAGTCGCCAGTGCCCGCACAACTTTTGACGAAAGTGATGGGCTACCCGATGCCGGACAAAACTCTCCAAGAAACGGATGAAATAACTCCGGTATAGCTCTTCTTCCGGGCAATTTTTCTTAACAAGACGATAACCGCTCCTCAATCACCATCACTTTCTTTGGTATCTCCCGTCCAAACCGGTTCCTCAACCAAATCGCTGCGGGAGGTCCACCAGTTTCGTCCACCTTTGTGTCCTAGCGACGCTGTCATCAAGGTGGAACGACATGCAACACCTACGTGGAAATGTCAATTTGACGAAACCATCGACCGCCGCTCCCAACAACACTCCGACGCTACGAAAACAGCCTTAATCCAGCACCAAGCGGGAGGCCCGCTGTACACATGGACGAGGGCAAAAAATTCTTGCCCGCAGCATGTATGCTCTACTGCACCCCCTTGTCAACTCCACTAACGCAGACATCCTCCAATCTACCGCGGACCGTCTTCAGAAGTCATACCAAGCAAAACATGCTACAAACCTCTTTTTACCCAACCCGCGAATCCCGGCAGGCGCTAAAGAATCAGCGCGTGCGCAGCCCGGATGACTCCACATACCAACGGTCTTCCCGGCACAACCATTTGACACAACGGTCACCAATCCGCAAAATGGTGTAGAAATGGCTGACATCAAGAAGGAGGAGAGCCCAGTAGCGTTGACCGAGGATGAAGAATGTTAGGGCCAATAAAGATGACGCTCTTCAGCCCACAAGGACTCAACATGGACAACGCGGCACATACAGATAAGTGTTTGAATGTTATATCGATTTCGAGTCAGAATGATGTTCTGTGTGTGATTGAAACTTGGCATAATACTGAATTTCTGAATCATATACGCTCGAACACACACTACCATATTCTACATCACACAACACGGCATAATATATTACACCCCTCACACTGTAATATTGGCGTCTTTTCCAAACACCACCCATCGGAATTTTAACTTGTACACTCTTCACCGTACGCAGTGTTCTTCGTGTGCTTTGGCGTTCGTATGGTCGCGTTCTACCTCACACTCAACTCATTCACCGAAGAAAACAACCTAACTGACTAAATTGTATTTGAGTTTAATATAGTTTGAAACCTAGTAATTTCCATCGAAGTTTACAAAGCAATACTCAAATGTTCAAATGCATACCGGTGCCGATGACACAGGCGCCACCCTCACTGGCTACTTTGAAGACCTATTCAACTCTATAAACCCGTAAGTGGTTCCACCGGATACCGAACCCTCGTCAAATATAACTCCAACCATTCGCCCCGACGATGTAATGGAGGCTATACTACGCTATCCCAATAAGGGCACGGGATCCACATCCTCCTTCTGAAGACCGCAGTGATTCACTGAGCTACTGAAGGCGAATACCTTCCCTGCAGCCCTGAACTGCACCCTCCTGACAGCGCACCCGGAAAAGACCGATGTGGATATCCCCTCCGCCGCCGACTTCCGCCCTATCACGCTAGCGCACATAGTCAGACGCATCTTTGAGAAGTACTTGCTCGAGCTGGTTACGAGCTACCCCGGCTCTGCTACCCAAGCTGGCTTCAAATCACGATACTCCTGCCATACACAAGCACTCGCCGCCATGGAATTTGAGACACAGTCGGAAGGGGAGTGGAACGATGTCTGTCTGGACATTACCAAGGCATATGACAGTGTTGCTCTCCTGCGCCTGTGGGTACTCCTGCACCACGCTGGCATGCCCGAAAACTGTATCAACTGCCTCCCGCGCGCTATTTGAGAGGGTCCCTACCCGAGTGACATTCTGCGGCACGCGCTCGCCTCTATTCCATAGAAAATCGGTGACCCCCAGCTCTTTATTATCTACATGAATTCCTTGGCTGTCACGCTAACACAATTCCGGCCAAAGTTTCTCCGCTCGAATTTATTTGTCGACAACACACAGATCCAAGCCCCCCAACCGGTTCCGTCCCAATCCTTCTTAGACGACATTGATGCTTGGGGACGCAAATCTGGCCTCGAACAGGGTGTCATCAAACCCCGAGTACGATCTACCGACTTGCGACACGTGGCGCCAACACTCAGTGTAAATGGTGAGCTTATCACGCTGACGCTTACAGACGCCCCTTAAAACACATGTTATCTCCCCTTGAAGATGGCACCCACACATGCCAAGCCTCCAAATACTTGGGGTTCCCAGTGAAGGATCAACCTCGCCAGACATATGGAATCTCTGGTTGCAGCATTGTCCGCGGGTATCGCTTCTTTCCGCGCTTATGGCTTCCATGGCTTCAGCTGGCGACACCCCCACCACCGGCTGGTGCTGTTCAAAACATTCATCCTATCCACAGCTATATATAGCCTGAAAATTATTGCCTGGGCTCCGCCTGAGAGACTACAGTAGTAGACGTATTTCTATATACGTTAATAACGTTTTACGTCGTCAACTCGAGAGTAATTTGGGACTTGTTCTCAAATCATTATAAGTATAGGTGGGCCAGCCCAAGAGAACGTAAGAGTAATTTGAGGCTTCTTCTCAAATTATTCTATTTATAGGATACGGGCCACCGGCTAGCCGAGAGCCGAGGTCCGAGACTGAGTGTAATAACAGAGAATATGACATATTTATTTCTAAAAAATATATCCGAGTGCTAAAGTGTTCTGCATGAGGTTTCTCATGCTGATCATATAAGTTTTTACCCTGGCCAACCCAAGTGGTTGAACACTAGTACAAACACCATCAGTATATAACTGAGGGTGAGATCATAAATAAATTCATTCGAATGCACTATACTTCAAATACACTACCACTTTACTATTAGTCCCCTACACCGCACGCTAACACCGCCTATATGGAAGGATGCGCTGGTCCCCCTGTTCGAGCGCTATAACTCAGCACTCATACAAGCAGCAGTCATCATCACGGCCACTAAAACCCCTAGGGTTCCCAAACATCAAACAAGCTTACTCACCTTTGTGGCCTGCTCCCCATGCGACCAATAGCGGACTACCTCGGAGGTTGCCTGGGACTACACCTCGACTCAATGAACCCACTCACCCCTCTGACGCAAGCCGCCTGGACCCACGACGAACCATCACTGCGCTTTCCGTACAGTATTTATGTCCACCTGAAAACTGAATACAAAACCACGGGCAGGGGTACACCCGACCATGTAGCCCTCCACCGACGCTGTGACGACACTAGGAAGAACTCAACGAAATGCTGGTTCAACAAGGAGATCACGGCAGTGGCCCGGCGCCAATACAACGACTACCAACTGGTCATGGGCAAACCGCTAACCTCAAATCGAGACAAAGCCAGACACGACAGCTTCAACCGCTGCTTCGAGCCTACACCAATCCGGCTATGTGTTATGATTGTAACGAATACGTACATGTTCACATTGCTCGACTACCGCACCGACGGCTGTCTCTGCCCTGTCTGCCCCGGTGGCCTCAAATTCACTACCATCCGTTTTGCCTGCATCCAGCAACTGATTCAGCGGATTTTGATAGGCCCTAAACTGCCTCCCATTGGCCTCGACCTCCTCCAGCAATTACATGAGCGCCACAGCTTCCACAGTATATGGACCCTCCACGAACACCTTGGATCTTTCTTTTCTCCAGCATTCAGAATAACCCCCGTACCCACACCCCGTCTCTGACACATCTACAGATGTTTCCCATACCCCGGCTGATCGCGCTGTTGAAGTATTACCTCCAGATTTCGGTCCAAACCGAGTCATCGCGCCTGTTGGTTCCGCATATGATACTTCCGATCCAGGTCAACCAGCATATACCAAGTGCATCTGTGGTCTGGTACGGCATCGGTTCACCCCCAACCTCGCTCTTCAACCGAATTATGACGGTTAACCTGGTCCTACTCGGCATTTCATACTCTGCACTAGTCCATTCCACGGCATTACACGGTACAGACCCGATTCGTACCACAAAGGTGGGTACGCTACTTAAAAGGTCAGCAAGCGAATACGTGGCACACTTGATGGTGCCAGTTGTTTTTTTTTGGTAGCACCGGCCTGAATTGACCCAGCGCATATCCCCCATCGTCGACTCACTTGGCCCAAGCTTCAAACGGGAATTTACTGACCACTTCTTACACCCATCGATCTTTGATTATGTTTGGAGAAGCAAACGAACACCTACGCATTTACTCTTCGAGTATATATTCGATTATGCCGAGTTGCTCTAAACGGATATAGTTTTGCTAGTTTTAAAGCATAAATCAGAATTTAAGAATTAAATGTGATCATCGTATGCTATCACCGATTGCATTTATATACAACTAGCATATCTTTATTACATGATGCGGAAACTATATTGTTTGGCCACAGTCTCAACTGATCCATCGCGAGTTCTGCAGTCACATTTTATCTAGTAGTTGTGAACCTGCATGTATGCATAAGTCATTCACTACTTGAGAGACTACAGAAGTATACTTATTTCTAAACTCGTTAATAAATTTTATGTCGTCAGCCCGAGAGTAATTTGGGACTTGTTTTCAAATTAATATATGTATAGGTGGGTCAGCCAAAGAGAATGTAAGAGTAATGTGAGACTTTTTCTCAGATTATTCTAACTATAGGGCATGGGCCACCGGCTAGCCGAGAGCCGAGGTCCGAGACTGAGTGTACGTATCAGAGAATGTGATATATTTGTTTCTAGAACATATACCCGAGTACTAAAGTGTTCAGCACAAGGTTTCTTATACTGATCATATGAGTTTTTACCCTGGCCCACCCAAGTGGTTGCACACTAGTACAAATGAGGGTGAGACCAAAAATAAATTGATCGAACGCACCACTCTTTAGATACAGTTGCACTTGATTTAAAGTCTACTACATTGCACTATAACACTACTTCCAACAACGATATGCACAGTGTTCAGTATTCAGACTACTGCCGCTGATCACGATGTCGTCCAACATTCAAAAGATATAGTCTTAGTACTTTACGAAACGTCAATACAGTTCATGATATAAACTCCTTGAGATAAATGGTGGCAAATCATTTTTTTGTTGATTCTGAAGCGACAAATAAGTTTTTGAGCTACCAAATTACCTGACTTGTTTTTCGTCATGGTTAGGCTGTATTGTAGATAGTCTACAGATAACAGTTTAACTTCCTCGACTCTCGTCCCATCTATCATGCAGTGTCTGAGCCCAACAATAATATCTACATACTCATTTTAATTCTCGAGCTTGTGCGCGGATTTACCCGAACTATAATTTTCAAGTGTATGTACTCCTATCATTTTCTAAAAACCAGCCTTCATAAGTATAATATTATCCGTACCACGTGTGGCACACATGGCCTTCACGATACGCAACATACAGCATTCTGGCCACTAGCTTCGCCAAGAAAAGCTGTTATCTTTTACACATTCATTTATAGTTAGCACTCTTTTTTTAAGGAATTGTTGTAAAGATAGTCTATGGGAAAGACTGTATATTCGTATGTCATGATTTTATTTGAACTTTAGTGCGCTAGTTTATTAGTAGCTGCCAGACGAACTGAGATGTTATATACGATCTATTCTTTGACCGCATCAAATATAGTGCCGGACTCACACTCAGTACAAATCAAAATCAAAATCGGACGATTCACTAGTCTTGTCAACTAGTTATAACGAAGAATACAAAAACAGCATGACAGTGATATAAATAGCAAAACATGAAAACGATATCAATGGTAAGACCAGATCAATCGTGAAGAGGTCTTGCGTTAATAATAATTCTCAATTCAGTGGCACTATTTTCATACTCGCAGCATGGCTATAGATTACTAATGCTATAAGCGTCGCTCAAAGTAGTGCGATTTAAAGAAGAAAGTTAACATATTCAGGTACTGGCTTAGTCTGCTCACTAAGATTGAACATGGTATTTGAATAACCCCGGCTGTGATCAAATTGGCCAGTGGATTTCGTGTAATTCGGTCCCTATTCGCAGTAGCAGTGAACCTATACTTATATTGCATACTTGACACTGTGTTCAGTAGAAGGGTCCTTGGAAATTAAAATTTCGATTAATATAGGGCAGAGAAATTACAATTTCGTAGTTAATCGTGGACGGAGGCAGCTAGAGGCTAAAGCAGTACGGTAGAGTGTTCTAGTAGCAAATTTGGACGGCCGACCATGAGAGAGTGGCGGAAAGAATCTATCATGTGAGATTGATAGAAGTACAGCGTTTGGATGCTAGTGCTATGAGAGTGTTGTAGTAATGCTAATGCCGATGAATTGAAGGCGTTTAGAGGGTCTACAGATAAAATATGTCATCAGGGATCCAGGCAGCACTAAAGTGGGGCATCTTCTGTGGGGATGTTGGAGTAAGGGCTCGTTATGTATGAGTGTATGAGAGTGGGGGTGAAATACCCTGGCGATATTTAAATGCTCTAGGATGGGAAGTTTAGTATGAAAATTGTAATATCAGTCCTGGACGCTGTTGTGGAGTACGAGAGCCACTCATATTGAGATGCCAGGAAGTATTTGAGGTGGAGGTAAATTACTGCTAGCTGAATCCACGCATCATTGACTGTCAGCCATGAGATTATAGTACCAGAAGTATTTTTGATAGGACCTAGCAGTTTAGAAAATCTAAAGAAAAAAAATGTATCAGCAGGGATTCAGGCAGCACCAAAGTGGGGTATATTCTATGGGGATGTTAGAGTAAGGGTACGTTGTGTATGTGAGTAGGGGTGAAATACCCTGGCGATGTTTAAACGCTCTAGGATGGGAAGTTTAAGTATATAAATATAAATATCAGTCCTGGACGTTGTGGAGTAGGAGAGTCACTCTTATTAAGATATGTTGAGATGCCAGCAATTACTTAAGGTGGATGTTATATACATTTTGTGGTATTTTTACGACTTCACTAGCTTTTTAAATATGAATTAGAAGGATGCGATTACTACATACTGAAACTGACCATGGCCATAGATCATCGCTGTATCAATTTCGGAGCGTTTATTACCATATAGTCTGCATCGACAGAGAAAGCTATATACGCGAAAGTTATGGTCGCGGCATTCGAGAGCGTACTAAAATACAGGTATCCCATTTTAGGGTGCAGAATACGATATATATTACTTTTGATGTTTCGGAGTATATGGTTACCGCGCTAGAGGGTGACATGATTTTAAATAGGTTAATGTTTCAAAAATAATCAGATATGAGATGTGTCAATGACTCCTGCTCGTTTGTACTCAACTGGGGTCTCTCGCTTAGGTAGACGACACTCACACTCATTCATAATTGACTACTGATCGTGTGCAAAATTCATTCATCATATTATAGTGGCAATAATATCTATACTTTCAGGGTATATATTATTAACTATGGAAATGTCGATTATTTTACTGTAAACTATAATACGCAATCGCGAAGAACTCGACCAATACCGAGATACACCCGCATAGGTTGCACATCGCATATTTGAAAGTACAATAGTATATCGCTCTAAGATTCTGTATACCGATGAGCTAGGAAAATTGTTTGTTTAATGATTTTTGTGCTAACACTAAATACTCAAATGTTTTTCGGATGGAGGCCCACATCGAAATACCCCTTCACCAAGGTGCGGCTGACTGTGTCTTCAACCTTTCTATACTAGCAAGCAAAGTAAGATGGCTCTTTAGTGAAATTTCAACCGCAGAAAAATGTACGAGTCGCGTATGGATGCTTCAGGAAACTACAAAAACTTTCTAGTAGGTAGTGTTAAACAGCAAAAACTACACGTCCACATGAACAAACGCGACAAAATTATTAATAATATATTTGAAAAAAAGGGATTTGACTGAAAACAATTCGATTGACATTCTCTAAAAACATAAGCGTGGAATAAGTGCTAGTAGCGCGAGTGATAAAACTACACATTTACAAGGAGACATTAGATAAGGTAATGATTTAATGCAATAATATCGGTCTTTCGGTTGGAGCAATCAACCTTCGAAAGAAGCAGCTACTACACGTGAATATAAAATACACAGTTGGATTATCTGGATGGATCACGAGTGAGCTTAAAAGAATAAAAGAATGTTTATATAATTCAACTATAAGACGCGGTCAGATTATCGATATATCAAAAAACTACACACACATCACATTTTGGAGAGGTTGCCCACCCATCTCTTTCTGATTCATATAGAAGAATATAAAACAACCTTGCCCATATGAAGGAAATGTGAATGACACTGGCGACAGGCCAAATTGGAGACGGGTTCGAATTTAAATAGAACATGAACGTCACATTATTCCACCGCGCCGTGTTAGATTGTTTCCAAAAATTGGATAACAACACAAGATAATATCACAGCGCCAAAGCATATACAATTTCAATGGGAACGACTCGAAGTTGAAAAACTTTCCTGACGAGAACGGGATTTGAACCCGCGCCTCCGAAGAGACTAGCGTATTACTGGCCCACGACGGTGAACCTCCTTAAGCTAGCACCTTAACCAACTCGGTCATCTCGCTTCTGGAATAACAATTATAGTACACTATATATTTCAATATACTTGTGGTTTTGTGTAACAGGATTTCGTACCATATACTTGTTTGTAACGGTTCATTTGGAGCGAAATCTACAATTTCAAGTCATTGCTGTCGAACAATATGCACGATAAGCAATTAGACATATATCACGTATATTATTCCACTGAAAGCAGAAGTTGCATTTGTGACTTCAAACCTGTCAAAGGTTTAATCATAGGAACTAAAAAAATGGCGATTCAAATTCATATTCGACTCAAAGGGGGAAGATACGAGTTACAAGCATTTTAAATGAAGTGAGAATACAGAAAATTGAGTAAGTTGAATTTGCGACCGCTGCTGAAATGTAATATTGTATCAGTATTGCGGTTTGAGTCTTGTTAATTGCATAAGAATTCATTTACCCAATTTTGGTACAGGGGCGCCTACAGTACATTGGTTCAGGTAAAGAATTGTCTGGATTTATAAATTCTAGATTAACTAAAGCTCAATAAGGTGGCCACGCCTGTACGACAAGCGCTCAGAGTTTATATCAGGGACAAGATATTGTATGTGCATGCCGAAAGGGACAGAATTCCTACCTCGACGAGCAACTAAACGAGGAAGTGCAACAGAAGGATGTGGAAAGTGCACAGCACGACAACATGGTCATTTTCACAATGATCCGGATATAGCAGATTTGATGCTTTGAACATATTCTTCAGGGTCCGGTTCTGCAATAATCTCATATATAATGTATGTGCTGAGCTATCCTATTATAGAAACAGCACAGATGTTTTTTTCGTCGCAACAACACTAATTTTTCTTATTTGCGTGCTGGCAACCATTTATTTGAAAGCTTGGAAACAATAGTCACATCCAAGCTTTCGATAGAGGAGCATCGGTTGAGCGCCGTAACTTTTAATGTCGGGTACGCTCTCCTATCTGCCAGGTATGTATTTCAGAAGTAGCTAAACTTCAAAAATTATCCATGTTGAAGGAAAACACCGACAACACGTTCACTACATGCATTAATTCTGCTCAGGATTTGTATACCTACTGTACATGCAACATAGTCGGACAACATAACAGTAAACACCACAAGCTCATTCTATAGTCACCACCATTTAGCATGTCGAATTTTTTAATGGCTAATTTTAATCTAGTGTCACCTCGGATCACTGGGCATTGTCATCACACGAGTGCGTTGGAAGAATGGATCCCAGAATTTGATCTCGGCCAAGTTCAGATTCAAATATGTGTAGTTATCGGATTCGCTGATCTGTAATTCGAATTCTGTCGGTAGAAAGTCGATAAAAGTCACGCATCAGTACCAAAAGTCACGCATCAGTACCAAAAGTCACGCATCAGTACTAACAAATGTGGCAGTTTCTTGGAGTGGCGAGAAATACTTAACGATCGCGGCATAGTGGGAATTTGTAATATGTACAGCATTATGATGTTGCTCATTGACTGGATCCGATGAGCAAGACGTTTGCACTCACAAGAAGCGGGCCCAATACACCGGGGCACGTCATGTTGCAATATGACAAATTGGACATAGTCGCGTACGACCCCGCTATTATAATACACGAATATAGATCGAAATAACACAGGAAGAGTGTGCAGGTCAGAGAGCATGTGGAACCATACACGCGCACAGCAACTTTACCGCTTAGGCGTGCATATTATTTCCTTATGTACCTTATCCACGCCTTTAGGCAAAATTAACTACAAAAAGACCATACTGCTTGCTCTATGAAAACCTTAGAAAATAATCGCCATAACCATACGCAAAAGTACATCGACTCTCCAGCGTGGCTCGCAGACACATCATACTTAACACTAGGTTCACGATACGATTCTTCGAGCTGAGCTGTATATGTACGACCTAGGTGTACTCAATAGCTCACAATAACCGAATATAATATAATACCATACCTTCTGGTCTGGCTAGATGAGATTTAACGATTGGATTTCCAACAGACTGCAAATGTTCAGCAAACTGCACAGGCGCATTGCGCTCATCAGTTGTGAGTGTGACTACGCTGAAATCGCCAGCTTCATTGTATATAGCGTTGCTGTAGTTTGTCTTCACCTCAGGTGCTCTCATTCCTCCCCTTCGTTTCCTGTACGCAAGCGACACAATTTTTCTTAAGCGATGATACAATAAGAGAGAGCAGGTGGACGTAGCAAGATAAACAAATATGGCACATGCTATTTGTGCAGGTTTGGACTATGCTGTACACTTATCTCCTACACGTACTACTATGATATCTGCTTTTGAAGCAATGTATTCGTTTTGAGTCTCTACAATCTAAAACACTAGCGATACTTTCACCTACTAGAAACGCAGTATACATTTCAGGTACTGTGAACACCGATAACGCGATTAAAGCAACAAATGCACACATTTCTGAACTCAAGTCCGATGGGTATCAACTCGATAAACAATGATGGTATACAATGTTATTACAACACATAAATAGAACGGAAACATACTGCCTGCTCGATGTGGTAGCGGTTTGCTTCTTCGTGACGATTTTACCGGTTGGTGGGGTTAAGCGTCCGTGGACTTGTGCAATCCACCGCTCCTTGTACCCTCCAGCATCCATGCACTGCAACAACCAGAAGAAGCGAAGGTGAACTCATTGCAAAAACTAATATTTACTTTAATGTGCATATTCATTGATGTCAGACTCGTGCGCACAACTTCATATCCAAATTCAGAAAGAGGATACTCTCCCAATCATAAAAACAGATATACACTCCGTGTTGTAACAAAGGTACATAGTGATTAGACTAAAGATTGCTCATGTACTTTTAAATCAGAATAAACTGAGTTCGTATTCAAGATGGCTAACATACTTCTTGAAACTTCAATTCGGAGGTCCGTGTGTGTGCCACGATGATCACGCCTGTGTAAATGCAGAATATTACTTCAATGGGGTCGTTCATTGGTGCGAAATTGTGTTTTGTGAGAACTGCTAAATCCGATGCACCTGACGAACCGATCGCAGCAAAATTATGAAATTGACACTAAAAATCAATCGAGATATATAACCCGTGTTATGAAAGTTATAATCTCCACATCAAAGCGAGGCATTCCAACATGTTTCCGAATTCGAGAAAATGAAAAACTTCTGCTGGGCTGCAGGAGAAATGCAATATACACAACATAAGTCAATGCCGCGAGTATCATTTCCAAATGTAAAATATATTTCAAAATTGACATACCACCAATAGCGAAGTCCAAGTTGTTGATGTACCTCACGTCGCGCTTTGGAGCAGCTTTGCTGACAAAGTATTTCAAAGTATTTCGATCTCCATAGTTAGTACCCTAGAGTGGTACGGATTAGAGATAAATACCAGGTCAGTGATGATTATAATGCGGAGAGTGTAAAGCCGGATGAGGCATTTTTGTGTGTCCGCCTAAGTGTTTAAAATGAGACAACGGAAGCGCCAGCATGCCAATGAACACATATGCTGTCAGCGTGAGCGATCGGCAATATACCTTTGCTTGATGTGGGCTGTTCTCCGTATACAACAGACAGTCCGACAACGCTTCGACAACTTAAATCGCTTACTACTAAACACCTTTACAGACACTGTGCTTTTGTGGGTGGTAGCAAAGCGTCTAATAGTACCTTAAGATGCATGCCTGGTGGTTTGTAGTATACACTGTACTGGCCTGGGCCCTTATCGGCTATTAGCACCGGTTCCCTGACTGGCCTCCAGTCGAGAAATTCTTTATTATAGTAGAAGTTGGCCTGCAGAGATATAGCGTGCATATAGAACAACCACGATACAATCGCATTTGGCAGTGTAACAGATAAAAATGAATTTGTGGTGGGAAGACACGAAGCAATGATGCTCAGGGGCTACAGCAGATCTATAACTCAAGATTGCGATAAGATTGAAGAAGTAGAAATCATGCAGAACCAATTGAGAGTGTGGTGGCATCAACTATATGAAGTTCTTGCATGATACCGGTATAAAGTACAAGGTTTGCAAGTATTGCATAGACGTACAATGAAATATGAAAATTAGATCGACTGCAACAACTTTTTGTTGAGATTCACGAGTTGCAGATCGATCTTGAGAATTAAGTGTCCCTGTGCATAGTTTTGGATATTCCGCTTTCGCACTTTGTTGCTTTGTACGAGCCAAACAAATCTGAAGATTCAAAATGAAGTATAATGTATACAAGGGTTATAGTATTTTGAAAAATACGCAGTGGAGGTGCATGAAAATATCATCAACTCTTACATCAATACAAAGAGTGACAGTGCTGCGCCAAATTCTGCATGAGTCCAGTTTGAAACTCTATTCATCAACGGGGTATGAAAAGTGCATACATAATGTTACGATCGTCTGGCACTCTTTTAATACTTCTGCACACTAAACACTACAGGCTACCTAATTAGAAGTGTACCAGTCTCGAATGAATAATATCAGATGCTATCGCACCCCTTTAATATTCGAATCATCAGCAATCGAGCACAATCACAAACTCAAATAGAACGTTACGATCTGGTTAAAGGTGCCGGTCAAATCTTACCTTGCTACCCTTAGATTGCAATGGAAGACTATACGGAGTTCTTATTTGCTTTCCTAATCGCCAGAGTCCACCTGGTTGATCCAAACGTTGTATATTGTCAGTATAGGCCAAGTTGTAAATATTGTCTACATAGCACATTGTTGATTAAGCCGGTTCAGATTACGAACTGACCCAAATAATACCGCATTTCAGATGCCATTTGCACATCTTCAGCAATTGAAAAACCACCGAATGCGCACTTCGGTCATTCAGCAACACATGCCACGCGTATTGAACATTCTTATCCGCTTTCAACAAAGTATATGTTGACCGGATTAAATCATACACGACGAGTCAAATACACCGATCCGCCAGAAGCTACATACCGGCCTCTGCGCTGCGTTTGATTTCCGCTTCTGGAAGTTGTGTCAAGCCCGTTAATAGGTTAAGCAAGGCAGTGCTCTTTGATTCTTTGCTAGCATTCTCATCCAGCTCAAGATCTCCGTACTGTATTTTGGTGACTTCCAATTTCGTAGGACTGTGAAGTTTCCACCTCATTTGAGAGACAAACTCCTCCTTCCTATGGACAAACATAAAATGATCGAGGACTATTGGAAAAGGTACAACTGTAAAAACGTACTCAGCCTCGACTCTGGCCCAGTTCGGGGATCGCTACATTACCACACGGGGGTTGTTTACTTAAAGGATGCTTGAAAACACAGTTCTGGCGGCTATTACAACTAGTACATTGAATTTACTTTCAACCACGATTCGAATTCGTATTTTATTCTGATGTATTTTGATCAGCACTTGGACAGATACTCTGCTAGGAATATTAACTTTCATCTTTAGTTCTGACTTCTATCTGTTGAGTGTATCTTTCAAACCTGTTTACAGGAAGCTATTTTGTAATAGCCATTCAAAGGATGGAAGAACTCGCATAGTGATATATAGCATGCATCGCCCAAAAATAGGGGAAAAATAGAGTACTAAATATCGACTAACGCGAAATAAAGTCCAACTGAAAAATAAAGATACACACTTTTTATTGTTCTTCGATGTGTCTGCCTTTTCAGGATTCCAAAATTGCTCCTCTGCCTCCTTTGGCGATATTTCTGTTTCATGTTTTTGAGGTTTATCTAGATCCCAGAAATCATCCGTCTCCCCTGCCGGGAGTTTATATGTTTGCGCAGGCTTTTTGTCCTCAAGGGGGTTCTGAGCCGAGGCGAATCCTCGGACGCTGCATATCCTTAATGTATTACGCTGAAAACGATTTAAGCATATGTAAACACACGAGACCTGAAGTAAACTATTCATGATGGTACAGTGAGAAATGCATTTAATTTATATAAAATATTGTATAGAATACAAGTTCCCCGGACGAGAATTTAAGCCCACTCACCCAAAAGGAGCAATCATTGACTCCACGCAATGGTTAGACGATGGTATCAAACGCCTACATACATAATGTATACCAAAATAGAAATAAATCACATACATACAAGGCACCTCCATATGTGGATATAGTGCTAAAAAAACATAACATACATACACATATACTTTGTGATTTGATTTCTATGGCTGTTTGTATATATTAATACAAATACACATTTAAAACACACACAAGACATAAACACAAACAC
This sequence comes from Sphaeroforma sirkka, assembly GCA_001586965.3. Classification (NCBI taxonomy): domain Eukaryota; class Ichthyosporea; order Ichthyophonida; genus Sphaeroforma; species Sphaeroforma sirkka. The sequence goes on from LUCW03000145.1 coordinate 126,073, forward strand.
AGACACAAACACAGAAAAGCAGGCACACAGACACGCAGGCACACATACGTACACAGATATAAATGTATCGCGCACAACTACACATAGATATGCAAACATATAGATAAGTACATGCACACAGACACAGACACACATCCACCCACCCACCCATATATATATATATATATATATATATATATATATAGATAAATACAAAAATACATATAAACAGACATAGACACAGATGCGACAGATACATACATATATAAACAGGTAAAGCTGGACACATATACCGACATGGATACGAACAAACAACAAACAACACACACATACACATATATATATATATACGTACATACGCACACACACACATACGCACACACACACACATACGCACACGCACGCACACGCACACGCACACACACACACACAATATACATATACATATTGACACACACACACACGCACATACATATATATACAATTGACACCCACACACACACACACACACCCACATATATATATACATACATATACATAAGACATACACGCCTATACACCCACATACATGATAAATACATACATATATATAAATAATATAATAATATAATAATATAATAATATAATAATATATATATATATAATATATATATAATGTATCAACACATACATCATCATCATCATCACACATATATATATATATATATATATAATATATATATATATACATACATGCACACGTATACACATACACAGATGGACATATATATATACATGCATATATATATACATATATATATATACGTATATATATGTATATATATATATATATATATATATATACACACACACGCACACACACATGCACGCACGCACGCACACATAACATCATCATCAATATATATATATATATATATAATACATTACACACACACGTCACACATATATCATCATCACATCAATACATATATATATATATATATATATATATATATATATATATATATATATATATATATATATATATATATATATATATATATATATATATATATATATATTCACATGCATATACACATACTCATACACATACACATACACAGAAACTATATATATATATATATATATAAATTGATATGTGCATACATTTACATATACGTAAACATAGACATAGACATAGACATACTCGATATATTTATATATATATATGTTGGGATAAATAATTCCAATTCACGCTCATATATGATAGAAATCTCTACGAAACTGACATATGTATTTAATACGGTATGCAAGTACAGAAGTACGAGGATAAGCAATACCTGGCGGTATCGTATTTGAGCTTGGTCAAACCGTACGTAGAACAACCTCTTCAATTGTGACATTTTGTAACAAGCCCAAACCTGGCAATGTTCGTTAGTGTAGTTGCGGGATGATATATGGAACTATGTA
>LUCW03000145.1:132500-152500 GCA_001586965.3 Sphaeroforma sirkka
TGTTTAATGTATATCAAGCTAGCAGCAAGGGACAGCACACTCTGGCCTTACTTGCATTTGCTCATGTATGCTATACTCGTGACATCATTACATCCAATATTCCCTCGATCAGACTGGAGTGACGCTCGCCACAGCTCTCCGGTATAAAACTGAAAGGGCAGAAGCCAAAGTGATCTCGACCAGACACTGGAACACCGATGACATAGTCACAAATTTCATGGGCGTGATCGCTGAGGTGCCCAAAGATGTAGAGGATGACTTTTTTGTATGTTTCATAGTCCACTTGGCGGGGTCAGTATCAATTAAGAGTGGAGTAAACGGGGCGTTGAAATGTACCTTGAATATAGTTGATAGCAGGTTCGTGTCAGTTGATTTTGATATGATAGGTTGGAGCGTAGTAAGATGCACTCCAGTGACTGTAGAGGTGGCCCTGTTAGTTTTCAGATCAATACTTGCCACCAGGTTGTGCGTATTCGGCTAGACCTACCAGCTACAGCTCCTTCATTGTGATATATGTTTATTATTTAAAATTTCACGGTGGTTGAGAGTATAAAATCGAAGTCCGACATTCAAGAGGATAGTCTCTTCTGGATTAAGACCACCTTTTGTGGAAGGACGTGCGCCATGTTAGTATAGTTGAACACCTTCCAATCATCCCGATAGCTGATCGCAGCTATCGCAGTGTGGTCGATAGTGGCCTATCGGTCGTATGTGCTGCCATTAACACGCGGTGTGAGCTCTTCAAATCAATCTCATTGAACTGTTTGCGTTTATTCTGTGGTTGGTACAGGTCGTGGGTCAGAATGACTTCAGCGTAATGTATTCCACTCGGAAAGGATGTGCTCAACTTTGGTTAGGCCCAGCGGCTTATCTGAATCACGATTGCAACCCAAACGCTCGAATCATCCCCACTGGTAGAAGAACAGCCTATGTAAAGGTAAGCTTTGAAGGCACTTATGTGCATATATATATATATATATATATATATATATATATGTATGTATGTATGCATGTATGTATGTATGTATGTATGTTTATGTTATGTATGTATGCATGTATGTGTATGTATGTATGTATGCATGTATATGTATGTATATATGTATATATGCATATATATGCATATGCAATATATATGTATGTATGTATCAATATATATGATGTATGTATGCATGCATGCATGTATGCATGCATGTATGTATGTATGTATGTATGTATGTATGTATATTATGTTATATGTATATATATGCATATATGCATATATAATAATATAATATATACACATACATATATTACATAATCACAACAATCAATACATCACATCATCATGCATCATCATGTGCATCACCACATCATCACACGCACATCATCGCACATCATCACGCACACGCACGCACATATATATATAATATATATATATATATAATATCATATATATAATATATATATGCATATATATATATATATATATATACATATACATCGCATACATACATACATACACGTACGTACATACATACATTACGTACATATATATACATATATATAATATATATATACATACATACATACATGCATACGTACGTACGTACATACGTACGTACATACATTACGTTACATACATACATACATGCACGTACACGTACGTACACATATACATACATACGTACATACATACATGCATGCATACATACATACATACATACATACGTACATACGTACATACACATACATACATACATACATACGTACATACAAACATACAATACATACATACATATACATACATACATACATAACATATATTTGTATATATATATATATATATATATTATTGTATTATTGTATTACATATGTAAGTGCATTTGCCGCCAGTTTAGAATTTTACGCTTAAGATACATGCTTACAATTTGATCTGAACGCAAAGCCAGCACCTACCCGTACGCGTTGGTTTTTTTTGTGTGTGTATACTTCTGGCCGAGGCTGACAGGTTCGCTGTTTCATCAATGACAGGTGATGCGGCCTATAGCGCCCGGCGATGAACTGTTGATCTTTATGGGTCGCATTTCTTCGGTTTGAAGAATGAGTTCTGCCAATGTGCCACGTGTGAGATCAATACAGCCAATGCCTTTGACCAACCTAAGCAGGACCGAGTACAGCAGCCCGACTACAGCCAAAAAAATACACAATCACAGCCCAGTGCCACACAGCATAATATAAGTGTAAAGCCACCCACGAACACACACGCGCAGATACAAACACAGACAGTGACAGATCCACAGACACATAAACAGTCGTCCTCACAATCGAGTACACCGTATGACCGAAGTGCGCGCGAGAGCACCGCCAGCAGCACCGGTGACAGCGTCTGCAGCTCCGAGAGCCACATAAGGCATGTGGAGCTTCAAGCGCGCACAAGTTCAAACGGAAAATTAGCTCGAGAGGATCAATGCCGGGAAGAAGGTTTTGACGAGAGTGGCGTGCAAGCACATAGTACAGGTAGGCCAGGGATTCAGAAACCAACACAGCAATCGCTCAGACCGAGACGGTCTATTCGCATCGACTACCGCGAAAGCTCGTCGATGATGACGCTCAGCCGGTCGAATTCTAGCACCGGCAGTGATACATGTGTGTATGATGGTGTGTCTGTGGCTTCACACAAACGCACGGACACACTCGCAACGTCGAAGTCTTGTCGACAGCCAGTACTGGCACGAACGAGAAGTATGAAGGGCCGGGCGAGTGCGGACAATAGCGATGGCGGTGCGGACAATAGCGATGGCGGTGCGGAAGGGGAGTCTGACGCATCTCATGCAAGTTGGGTTGAAAGTGATTCAGACAATATCGGTAGAAGAAGTGCGAGCACGGCCACAGAGTACGCCCCAACAGCCGAAAACTCAGATGACCAAAGACATAATAGTAGACATGGCCTGCGGGCGAGTGCCAGCAGAAGCAACAGTGTAGGCGCTAGCTCACGAATTGAGCGGTTAAGTGCAAGCGATCGATCCAGTTCAGCAGCTAACAGAACGGATAGCAGCACAAACTTATCGGACGAGCAGAGGTCCAGTGCGCATTCTAAGTCTCGAGCTGCAGGGAGGGTGCAACGCAGCCAGGTCAAGGCAACCGATCAGTACGAAAGGATAGTGCAGCAGCTGATGGACGCAAAGTATGCGTGCGAGCTTAGTGTTTGTAGTGGACTGGTTTTGGTCTGTTTTGCGAATGTTGGTTTTGTCGGGGTGTTGTGTAGTGTTAAAGCTAATGCATGTTTGTTGTCAGACTACCTTTTTTAGAAGCAGTGTAAAGCCTCAGAGGCATGTTCTGTCCACAACTTCAAATTCGTCTGCATTTATTCTTCTACATGCTTGAACTCGCACTTTTCTTGGTCCATAGCAGCCTCAAATACCAACCCGAGAAGTCTGATTCGGGAATTGACACCAGCAGTGTGCCAGGTGCGATCAAACGGGTTCTCAGCACTCAAAGGAAACTAGCCACACCGCCCTTGCCCTTGCAGCGCATCCATTGGGTCAATAAATGGATGAAGGCACAGCCCACCAAACACGTGGCTGTCTATGTGCAACCAAAGGTATTGTCCCAAGTCTGCCAGGTGTATTTATACGCTTCTTGTTGGGTTTATGTGCCACTGAAGGTGTTGTACTGCACGCTCTCGAAGTTTTTTAAGTGCAATTACAGGTATCGCATATTTATTTGAATGTATATTCGCGCTGTTAATTCCAGCCATTAACTGAGATTCTTTTTGTAGTTGTGCGTGTCACTGCGGTGTGATATCACAAAGAGGACGAGGAACTATTTGCATGCGAATTTCGCTGGTCACATGCTGGTGGGGTTTTCCCGGATCTACGTGACTATTAGATGTATATCAGATAGTTGCGCACCGTGATGACCATGGTGTACTTCGTTACATATGTTCAGAAAAGGGTCTTTTGTAGCTTTTTACAGACTTCATCTTCGTTCGCGCCTGCTTGAGGCGTACCTTAAGATCTTTAATTGCCTTTGATATTTTTTTTAGCTGCATTATTTGGCACTGAAGTCATGCTACATCTGATGAAATTTAGATGCATAGCAGGCACAGGCTTGCGATCAAAGTAAATCAAAGCAAATCAAAGCAAATGTGCATGATGTAATTTTAATCTGTGACCACATAATTGCTTGTCGTCGATAGTACACAAATAAATCCTATCTGTTCACGTCTACAGGTGCGTATGCAATGTGGCCTATTTTTGTAGACTGACTTGAACTTCTTGTCTCTCTCGCATCTATTCAGTGTCGGTGCCGTTCTCGCCGACCCAAACGATCGGCAGAGTATGTAGACGAGGCCACTACTAATTTCTCTTCAGAAAACAACAGTTCACACGCAGCACCGTCCAATGCTCACCCAGCGCACTCAAAAAGTATCATTTCATTAAATGGTGCACGAACGCGATACAGCTCTCCATCGGCATCTACCACTGCTGAAAGTAGTAGGACGGTGTTGGGTAGTTCCCCAGCCGGCCCTTCGAGTGGCGGGTGCCACTGTGTGGCTAGTCCCGAGCGGTTGCGTAAGTCGATTGTGCTGAAGCATCACAGCACGCTGTCCGCGTCACACACCCCTCAACAACATGTCGGAAACGTGTTAGGTGGTACGCCATTTATGACAACCTGTCACACGACTGATACACATCAGAGCGTCCATAAGAGACGCCAGCTGTCGTCGACTTGGCGCTTTGCGCTGTTGTGCCCGCCACCCGCCACCACTGAACAGGATGCACGCACATACACAGCCGCACGGTACCGAAATAGGACACTGAGCGAGCTGGAGTTCACAGCCTTCGATGTCACGGCCCAGGCACTCCTGCCACAACCCAAGTTGGTGAAGGTCATATATGTGGATGACGATGGCTTAGCTGCGGAGATTCGGGCAGCCGACAGCGGTGAGTATGATATATCTCTGGCGACTAGTAGGTATCGGCTGGAAACCGACCATGTCGAGATAGACCGCATAGTACGGTTTGAGTTGGATGCCTGGCCACACGTGGAGTATGTCAAGGAGAAGCCCGTGCAGCTGGGATCGCGCACAAGTTCGCGCACGCGTAAGATGACGAACGCTCGAGACATGACTATCGATATGGGTCGGGCTAGTAGAACAGATAGGAATGGCAGAGGCAGGACTGAAAGTAGTCACGTCACTGATATGGCGACGACTGAAGGCACGAGTGACAATGTGTTTCGTCACAATGTGACACAGCAAACACCTGGCACACACTCACAACGACCCACACACGGCGCGCGACAAAAGGCCTCGAACGACACGATCAACACTAATGAGAAGACTGGGATGGACATGGACGCTGTTGTAACTCAGGGCCGTAAACGAAAGCACACAGAAACCGATGCGGTGAGAGCTGGGGCAGAAGGTCAATTCACGAGCGGTCGAGGTGCACTCCGAGGCAAATCAAAGGGTAAAAAAGGACATAGCCAGGCTCAAGTGGTGGTGTCTTGCAGCGAAAGCGTATCCGAGTCAGATGGCGAACCCACACTGCAACCGGCAGCGCTGCCCTTGGATGACAGCCGGTGGACACGGATTCAGAATCGAGGACAAACTCAGGCCCCACAACATACAGGATATGGTGCAAAAGCACGTACTCGAGAGCAAACACGAACGCACGGCGAAAGGCAAGGGGTCACTTACACGGAACAGCAATCACACACACAGCTACAACTTGCACCACACACACACGCACAATTGTTCAGCTACAAAAAGCCTTCAGACTATCACAGTGCGCATGGTGGAGAGGGCGGGCGGTACATCGCTAGTGTGGTCATATCATCCTCGTCAGAGGGGAGCGAGTGCGATGAAGGTGACCCATCGTCCATCGCGGTGAACGCGAACAATTCTCCGGGAAAATCGAGAAACGCTCACGATAAAAAAATAGACTTGAAACATATGAAGAATAGATTTGAAACTTATATAGATACTGATGACAAGGTATCTGAGGCAAAGGATTGCGCTGCTACAGAATCTTTGTTCGAGAGATGTCAAGCTGGAAAAGAGAGTGTTCAATGCATGCATGTGATCGACCTTACAACATCGTCGCCGTCTCCCAGTCCACCTCCAGCCATACAACTGACGGATGCGAGGAGAAAGTCGGGCAAAGATTTCTATGCTGCTGGCAAAATACGCCACGCCGCAGAAACCTTATCGGAACCACATGCTTGTGACTCGGATACTACTCCACCTATAGGGGAGGCGGGAAAGATTGCTGCCGCAAGCGCTCCTGGGCGTGCCAATGTCTTGGCAGAGGTGAGAATACAGGACATACATGGCGGTGTAGTTGATTCTAACGCAATCACAAGGACAACCAAGATCGAAGCTGATACCGAGACCGAAACAGCAACAGCTACCGAGACCGAGCCAGAAGACAACAAGGTACCCCACATATCTACGAAGGATGGCGAGTACTTCATCGATGTCGACGCAAGGGCCATCCAGCCAGTCATGGATGGAGCGAAAACTGGAGATGCAAGGGTGCCTACGATTATTGGTAAGGGATATCCTGGAGGTGTGTCTGTCCGGGCGAGCATGGGTACGCATGACTCTCAGCTGTGTGTATCGGCCCCGACAAGCACAATGAAAGGAACATGCATACAGACCTCAACACAGAATTCTCTGATATTGGCTAAGGGGATAGCGACGAAAGGTACAGAAATTCACACACGTGATAAAACCATGGAATTGTGTACTGCTCTCAGTGGACTGACGCCAAGTAGTGACACGTTTGCAAGCGACGAGGATTTGTCAATTAAGCAAATGAACTGTATGCACTGCCCGGGAAAGAGGATGGATGAGGTACAATCCGAGCAGATGGAGAAAGAGGGACCCAAAGGGTCTGAGAATCGTTTGAGCTTCACACTTATGCGAGGTGCGAGAGCATGCTAGCTGGCTGACAACATATTGAATTAAGGACCAACAACATCTATAGCCAACACAGGCCAGCTATCGCTGTCGTTCGATAAATACAGTAACCTAATACAAATGAACCATTCGGATTTAGTATTGCTTAGCTGACAAGAGCGTTTTTTTTTTGCTTGTAAAGTAACAACCATATTTATTTTGGAAGATTCCTCAAGTACAAGGAGAAGATTTGATCTATGAGGCGCTTCTCGATGCTTAAATCGGTGGCAATAATCTTCGGGCCTCCATAGTTTTTGCACTTCTGCGGCAAAATCAATCTGTTCGCATATTGACGGAATTGCAGGTTAGGTATTTTCTTCAGTCTTGCACAGCAACTGGCCGGTACACACCCTTCGATCCCAAACGAAAGCAATCGGGGCAGACTGCAACCTCTTTAAGTCCTTGTGCTAATTGCAAAGCATCTAGAATCATGTCCCAATTCATAGGTCAGCTCCAACTGGCTGATATGATGGCACCTCACGGCCACTTGCGAATCAAATCGTGGTACTTTGGGATATCTTCCACGAGACCTTTGCAGGGCAAAATTTCGACGCCTGACTGGGTACTCTTGTAGGCCTCTACAGAGTGTCCGAAAAGCATCTTGCCATCGACACTGCACCACCGCTGCGCCGCTCACCGACAACGTGCTGAGTCCAGCAGCGTTTCATCATTTGGGCAATTTATAACAGGCACATATAATGTTGTTCGTCCATGCTCATGGTCCCATTCCCATTGATAATATTAGTGAGTATAAGGTGGTGAACGTTTGCTAAACAGCGAGTTCCAGGTGAATTGTGGGGTTTAAGTAGTGGTGCAACTGCTCGTCTGGCGACAGATGGTGTGGTGAGCGAGACGCAATAGCGGTGCAGAGAGCCTGCTCTCGCCGCCACCACACTGCGTTTATAAGCGCACTCGCACAAGGACACTCTAAGATTGAAATCCCAAGATCTACGACGATTACGCCGGTCATGCGCAAATCTATAAAGTGCCAATCAGGTCCGAGCAGACCGCACAAAAGTCAAGGGAGAATATCCCAAGGGCAGGACACTCTTAGATTGAAATCCCAAGATCTACGACGACTACGCCGGTCATGCGCAAATCTATAAAGTGCCAATCAGGTCCGAACAGACCGCACAAAAGTCAAGGGAGAATATCCCAAGGGCCTTGCGACGTTAGTTCAACGGTGGTCGGCAGCGCCCACGAGCGTCTACCTAAACCACTGAGTGTCACCGAGTTTGAAGCATGGCAACTGCAACAGGAATGCGCAATCAGAGCTCGGGGGATAGCCAGACACCTCCCCGCAGATCATTGCTTTGCTCTGTTTCGGTTTATCGATGGTACCACATAATGCGATACTGGAAAGAATAGGTATCGGGATATGCATCGATCCCTCCACTGCATAATTGTAATTACAACCCAGAGGGTGCGCCCGTTGTGAGAAATCACGTTTCACCGACTGTTCATAGTTCAGCATTTTGTGTATGCTACAAATATTAGGCAACTATACATTCGTAGCGACTTTAATAGATGTGAATCTATACCACGGTAATGCCGCACTCATACGGATGGGGCACATTTGCATCGTGCTCAACCTGGAATATGTCTCCACTTATCGTCATCAGCACGTATCCTTTATCCTGTGTATAATCAGTATCATCATAGATTAAAGTTTAAAAAAAAGGTAAGTGGGATGTTGCACGCGGTCGAGACTGATTTTAGGAACAACCGAACATTGTGGGTTTCGAAATATCTACCGGAAGGAGTATCCGGCTGTGCATTTTGACTGACTATAAGGTTGGAGTGCACGAACTAATATGAAACTTAACATATTCGATGTTACATTCAATATATATATATATATATATATATATATATATATATATATATATATATATATATATATATATATATATATACATACATACATACATACATACATACATACATATATATATATATATATATATATATATATATATGTATATAGCTAGATGATGTTCACCCATACCTTGTGTGGCGAGTCAGTGATATTCAACTCTGTCTGTTGACAAGCCAGTAGCGCATTCCCTCCCATGGCCCTGACATACGCACGCACACAACCATGTGCCTCGGCGATAAACTTGTGCACGAATGCACTGATTCCATCATCCTGCAATGTTTAGTAGAAAATTGAAGTTGCCCACCAGATTAAGAGAATCGAAAAGAAATGAGAGGCGGACATATTGCAGGATATGTCATTAATGACAAGCAGGCGACTGTGTGAAGAAACTGTCTGCAAGTGTAGAATACATTCACACAAGACGCCGAGGCAAAGTTCCTAGCCAGTTGTCTTGTTCTTGTTGATTGAAAAAGATGCCCACTTAGTACAATGCATTCAAAGTCACCAGCAACGACATACCTCTCGTATCGACGTAGACTCTTTGATGAACACGACATTCAGCCGTCCACTGTAGCGTACTATGGACGTGCCTGCACAGTAAAAGTGTAGCAGATCAGTACAGTAGGAGCACACGGATGTCTCATCGAACATGCATGACCCTTGCAAGAGCTCAATAGAAGATCAGAGAAGGCCACGGCCATGGTTGCGATGAATCAATATTTGATACACCTAGCTCATTACGTTCACACATAGCGCACAGCAAGATGATATGCAATGTGCGTCTCCTTGCTTTGGCCTGAGAGGGCATTTTGCATAAATTAAATCTACATTAAGTGTGTTTCTTGAGGTTGATTGTTAATATCTTGATCAAGAAAATGTCAAGTGGTATGTACACTACACAACGATGGTCTATATGAATATCTGGACCTAATTATAGAATTTATCGGCTTTACCTGGAATATGATTGAGACCTGATATCTCAACAAAATTGTCCACTTGGCGCTGGTCTAGAGCTGGCATGACGCTCGAGAATGCGTCATTTAATGATATATTGGTCTGCGGCGTGTTCGTCACTGTCAGATTGAGGATAAAACATATTGTTTGCAGCGGAAACAGCACGCCCTACTAAAAAGGGAAGTACACATGAACCTTCAGATCTGCTCAGAATGAAAGGATCCTTCTTGGAATAGCAGAAAGCTCGATGAAGTCTGAGCCACACAAAGTGTCATGGGATTCAGACCACAGCCGTCAAAGCCTAACCCCTTGCTGCACACTTATTTTAACAAAATGCCAGATCTGCCCGATTATTCCGAAGAAAACAAATTAGGTGAACAACATTTGTGATAAGTTAAAAAAACCTCCCGTTAGTAATAAAAAGAGCAGAAACACGTCAGCCATAGGCGAGAACACACTTGCATCAAACATTGCCAGAGGATGCAAGTACAAACCACCATACGCACAGTGCGACCAGAGACGATACGATGAATTTTAGATGAAATGAAACCAACGAGCAGAGTGTAGACGAAACGGAATCAACAAAGCCGGAATTGTCTTTGACGGTAGAGCTCGGTAGTGGTATTGATAAAGTGACTCAATAGGATAGAAAATCTCTATGGATTGAGTCGCACAGCTTAATGACTTTTTCTACAATACCAATCCGCTAATGTGCGTCGTGGACGTGTTGCGCATGCTGGATACATACATACATACATACCCCCCCCCCCCCCATATATATATATATATATATATATACATATACACATACATATTCATATACATATACATATACATATACATATACATATACATATACATACATATATATATACATACATACATACATACATACATACATACATACATACACACATACACACATACACACATACACACACACAAACACACACACACACACAAACACACACACACACACACACACACACATACACACGCACACCCACCCACCCATCGATCATCCCACACACATACTTATATACATACATACATACACACACACACACACACACACACACACACACACACACACACACGTATATATATATATATGTTGGTTAGACACGTCAAAACGCCACCTGAGTGTTTCATGTATGATAGCTGTCGCTGCGGTTGACTGATATCTTGGACGTGTTGTCGTCCTCCACACCCTGCGCCAGTGAATTAATGGGCCGCATACCCAGCACAGCAGCGGACAGACACACCTGCACTGCATCCTCGACTTCTTCGCTAATACGCACGTCATAGCTCAGCTGTGTGTATTGTGAATGTAAAGTAGCGTGATCACTAGTTCCGAGGAAGCAAAGTGCTCACCTCTGCACCTGTGCCAGAAAACCAGGCCAAGCACTCTTCAAAAACCAGCCCATGTCGTGATGACGTAGCCTAAACCAGCGTCGTACTAATCAACAGTTGTCTACATTCTATTAGGCCGACACATACGACCAGGCGTGAATTGACAAGGTGTTTCTCAGCACATGACTATATTGACAGATAAAAGCAACTAACTCACACACTTTATGCACGCGCACGTCAACACATGCAACATACTTTCGCCATACAGCAAGGGGTCATGTGCCGCAGCTTAAAGCATACACCGTGCAGCAGAGAATTGCAGATAGAGGCCAGGCGCATGTTTAGATGCTTCTCGCTCTGGGAGTCCAGCACGAGCCGTCGCAACGCAGTGACGCTATTCAGACTAAAGGTCTCGAAATCCTTTAGGAATCCCGGCACTTCCTGTATGTAATTTAGTATGGGAGGAACTCACGCGTTATGACATATTCCGACAGCAGAACCTGAGCCCATAAACCTCATCGAAAGGGTCCGATAGTATCTCTATCAGACAGCTCACTGTAAACAACTAAACCTACCTGCGTAGTACACATCCAGATGTCGTGAGGCATGGGTGGCTCCAGAAGCACACCCATGCTGTCCTCATCGGTTTCGTCATCTACCTGTGCGGTTGTACCGGAGATAGATGAAGTGAGCCAGGCGAGTCTACTTATCCCCACCATAAGCATGCACCAAAACCCCCACACTGCATGAAATGCGGACGAAATACGTGTGCTTTCAACAACAATCAGCGCCACAGCTCATCTCAGCAACACAAGTTCTACTCACCTCCACAACCGTCAAGCCCCTAACCGTCCCAGGCACGGTAGGTGCCCCATCCTCATCTTCGTCGCTGGTGGTGTTGTCGCTACTCGACGAGCTGCTAGATGTATCAATAACATCATCATTGTACAATGTGCTGCCGTTAGCCTTTCTCGTGTCTAGCTCCTCTGCCGCGTAATTGATTGCCTCGTGCATGGCCCATTCCTTGTCGGATTCGGCAATTGCCTTGGCCTTGCCTTTGCTGTTGGCAGCTGCGCTGATGTTGGTATCAGCCCCAGAGCCCTGTATTGTAAGAAAGATTATTGCGCGGGTGAGATTGTAAATAGACAGATGGATATGATACAAACGTATTTTGTCACCTTTCTCCAACTACGCATCTGGCTTGGCACTTGTTTGAGCGGTCATCCAATGTACTATACAACGATTGTTAAAGGGCGAAGCACTGTACAAGGACATGCAATGCTGAATGCATAATTCGCAAACTCCCAATTGTTACCTCATCACCAATCGCTGACATAAGCGTCGAGGCCATACAGACACCTTGTTGACACACCAACACCCACATTCAACAACCAAACATCACACCTCTTTCGTGGGCAGCGATACAGTGGTCGACGGGACAGGTTGCCTGTGTGCCGTAGTCACCGGTGCGCTCAGATGTCGACCAGTGGGTGGCGTGGCAATGTCTCCCACATCTGGGCCATTGGCTCTGTATGTGCAATGGATATCTATACTAATAAGCAGTCATGTGCTCATTAAGGTATCATTAAGGTATCTCGGTGAAGGGTATCTTCAAACCCACGCGAATGTGAATATAAGCCACGATTTGTCTGTTCCGATCTATCTATATTTTCATAAGATTGGGAGATGCTGATGGATCCCCCACTCTGATTCCTTTTGAAACCAGGTGTGTGTTTTGGAAGACTGAGCTATTTGAAGAGCACATTCACAGACGACACAGACGCTCACCTGTTGGGCGAATTCAACAATTGCAGTGGCACCAGCTTTTCTTCACTCGCGAACTCGCTTTTGATACCTATGAATCAGAGGGACGAGAACAGAGTTACGGCGATCGAATAAAGGTTCATTTAATCTGCAGTTCGTATGTAGGGCTACTACATATGAGGTGCTATGAACACCAGAGTGGATGCGGAAGTATGTGCACACACAGCCCGTGCGAGTGATTGACACAGTTAGCTACGACTTTCGAGGAAACTATCTCACTATCTCAACGCCAAGGGACGAATGCGCATTATCGACAACGCGTGCATTCCCAAAGTACATAAGAATACGAACAAAGCTATGTTACGCAGTCAATTGAATCCGTTGGCTCAGCTGAGAGTTCTGAGCCCACGAACGTACTTGATTCACGCCCTCTCCGTGCTTCTCCACCGAGGACGAATGACTCGCGGGCGGATGCTGTTCCTCTGCCTACTTCATATCTGTCGACACCAGCGTTCTACGAAGAGCAAGTATAACGTCTTAAGAAAAATCAACTCGTATGGAAATATACGAGTACGTAAAGTACAGGGTGCAATCCGTGTCTTAGGGTCGTATCTGGCCGGTATATCTGGTCGGTAGGACAAGCATGACCGAATACGAGTATGGCGAGAAAGTCAAAGATTTGGAAATACAATACACACGCCTTCGCAGCGCAATGCCAATTAAGCACACGCCATTATCCATTTTGTACATGACTCATTTTGATCAAATTCACAAACATCTTTCACACCTCGTTCATGTTGGTTCTAGTCGTGCTCAGTTCCGCTATATCTTCAACTTTTGGCGTGTAAGTAGCTTGGCGAGACTCAGTCCCTGTACAGTTACAGAAAGACATTTTGGTCAGATAAACCGTTAATCAAATACACCAGCGCCACCCGACACATGTTTTCTCCGAAAAAGGTCATTGGAATCAAAGCGTTGACAGCCATAGAATCGTGTGGATCACTCAAGTACTTTGTATGCATTGCTGAACTGTCATGCGAGCAATAACTCGCACTCTATACAGTCAGAGCCACATACCCTCGACGAAAGAAGCTGGGGCAGCACTAGCCTTACGCAGGTTCTCTCGATTCATCTCACTCACCAGCATGATTTGTTTTGCGATGTGGTTGAGCTTCTTATCTTCATCGTCAATAATCTACATCACGATATGTTTGTACAGTCACAAGGCGGGTCAGCTACCATTATGCAATTCAGATCATTGCATAACACCACATGTACTCATCACACGAATCTGGCATGTGAGATGCTAAACATCATACACCCCGTGTCGGGTTAGATTCAGCGGCGAATGCGGAATAATGGGAAGCATATGGTACGTGTCGTAGGCAAGTTCCAACGCAACAACTGCAGTGCTGCGAAGGAGTCGTTCGGTTACACAGCCACAAATAACACATACGCGCGCGTGCGATGGTGTACACTGTGCACATCAATCAAGATCAATTGCACAGTGCACATTGCACTATCCCCACGCGACACATAAACGCAAGTTCAGACACTTTACCTCGAGCGTTCGCTCAATTTGGATTGCAGGTGGGGCGGGAAGAGCTTGCAAGTACACCGCAGTGCCAGCGGCCATAGCGATGATCAAACCATCGCCCACACTCAGTTCCATTCGCAGGCCGAATATGGCATTCATCCCTTTGACCTGTGCATTTGCGATGTAGACAGCAGTACTATGAGAGGGTGGCCGAATAGTCATCAATATCGAGGAGACAAACCACGACGATAAACGGTAGAGGAAAGTGTAAAGGGCAACGGCTGGAAGCGAATAGTATTGTATATAAACTATATAAAATATATTTTGATATAAAAATAAAACTATAACTACCTGACTGAACAATGATATCCATTCAAAGGTGGCGTATACTCTGCAACCCAACAAAATCTAACAGTATATTTATATATGGCCTCACAGAGCGTGCATATGATAGGTGAACCACCAGTCTACTTGTACCCTATAAAGAAACATACCGCATATATATACATATATACTATGCACAGAAGGAAATATACATTTGAAACTAGGCATTGACACCTACAACGGCGGTGGTGAACAGAAAACTGAAATTGCATACATTCACTTAAGCTAATTCAAAAAACCCCCCTATATAATAATACAACAAGAATACGCCTTCGAGTGTATGTACATTTCGTAGACACACAACATACAGGTACGAAAACGAGAAAAGTTGAGCGCACCTTTAATTTGTTGAGCAGCTGCGTATGCAGATCATACTCCAGGAAGGGCAGTGCCTCACTGATTGCCACGGCTGTGTACTCGGGCTTCTCTTTCTTCTTGACTCGGCATACCCGCGCCTCTATGAGGTCTCCTGTGCCAAGGACATCGGCTTCGGGAGGCATTTCACTTGTGCATACGAGAAACTCTGGCACGGACCTCTTTCCACAAATATAGCAGCGAAACAGCTGGTGAGGTGTAGAAACACATTTAGTGAACCCCTCATAACTTCCGTTTACGTACACCTAAAACATGACTCTCTTTACTTGGCCCTTCCAGGCATTGAGTTGCCCTGCTGTACAACAAGACGTCATACATACACAAAGGCTGAACAGTATATGCCTGGACGTGGCAGCGAACGCACCTGTAGTGGGAACGGCAATTCACGCCGCCGATAAGGGATATGCAGGAATTGGCACGATTTGATTGCGCGCCGTTTGAGTGGTTTGGGTGTGACTGGGTTCTGGGTCGGCGTGTTGCTTTGTGGTCGTATTTGTGGTGTGCCCTGGTTCGTCACATGGGTTTCATCGAGCGATAGCTCTGGGACGTGTTTTGGGGACTCCGCGCCCGCTACAGAAATCCGCGGGAGATCAGGTTTGAAAAGGGTCTTAAGAGTGGCAGATGGGTCATAGCAAAGGTGGTTGTCGTCATACACACACCAAGATTTCAAATTGTAGATTTGGTTCAGGGCGACGTATATGATACTCCTATATGTGCAAAGGCAAGGCCGTTTACGCCCAAGATAGGTGATAGCACAGTACAAGGCCGTATCGAACCCGTGTGGAATCGCATGCTCAAAGCGTACTCCAGTAAAATAGTTTCGCTGCGAAGGAGATGGTAGATTGAGCGCACATCCGCTAAGAAGGACGTTTGGAAATCCTAGACATCTTGCATCAACTAGTGCAACGCATGCTTGGCTGTCTTCTTATGATATATCCTAATCTCGAGGCCATACCTTTGTCCCTATCTTTTTCTTTGTCCTTGTCCTTCTCAGATTGCCTCATGGGCACCTGTGCGCCGTCCGTGTCCACTAAAGCAAAATTGGTGAGAATGTCCGAGTCCATCACACATGCCGTACCCGATGCCGACAGAATAAACAATTCGTCGTGTATCGACGAAACCTGATTCGAATAAGTAGTGTTTTCAGTTGAATATTGTCAACTGTAGTTCGTAGGTATACATCACAGAATAGTACAGGATAGTGACTACTTCGGACGTAGTGGCTGAAGTCGGATGTCAGCATTCCAGACATCAGCCGTGTTGTTTTTTCCATTTAACTAAACGCGCGATTGGAGCGCATGGTGCAAATAAATTGTGTCTTTTGCTGCTCATATAAGCCAACCACCAATAAAATGAAAAGCACAGCACTGGCAAAGTCATCAAGTATTTCCCCAGCATCCAGACTAACAAAATAACACAGACCACAAACACGACTCCGTCCAGATAAATTGCAACGCAAACTCACTTCTCTATAGGCCAGAACTACGTTGCACCCCATTGATGTGGCGTGTGACTTGATCTCCTCACGGACCTCCATCCACCAACTGTCCCTTGTTTCCGACCCGTCTCGCTGCTTGATGGTGTCGAGAAGCTTGACGGATCGAGCACTGACTACCCCACCCATGCGAATGTTGACAGCACTTGGCAGAGATATGAGCGTAAGCAGAATGACATCCTGAAGTTGGACGTGAAACTTACGAGGTATGAGATATACAGCAGTCTGTATGTTTGTTGATTAGTTCGCTGTGTGAACAATGCTCAAATGTACCTCGACGGTCTCGAGAGAAATACAAACTTTGACCCTTCACTCCCGACGTCAAGTTCCTTTAAACCTTTTATGCACTTCGTAGCCGGTCTTAAGGCAGCGTGACGATGTGTCAGTACCCTCTGCCCTTCCAACTGATGCAAACAAAATGGAATGCCAGACTACACAAAGTACTGAAAATCAACCGCTCTGCACATCCAAACCACTACAACCACCTCCATCTCACCTATATACAGCCACCACAACACCATAGTACTAAGTATTAGCAGTAGTCACACCTGACCCTTTGGCTGGCCTCTGACGATATCTCCGCCGGTGAATACTTTGACTGTTGATTGGAGCGCTGCCGAGCTTTTCTCAGAGTGAGGAACCACAGCATCAGAGATGCCCGACTTCGAAACTGCGTCAGACCCGCCCTCTACTGTACTGGACCGTGCTACGGGCTCCTCGGGTCGTAATCGGTGCGCTGTGCGCGAGTAAACGAGTCTTGAGCAATGGCTCACACACAGCTTCCGAAATGCGCAGTGTAAGAGTGTAAGAGACTTTTCGGTTAAGATGGAAAAAGAATGCACTTTTCCTGCATGTTGTTGACTCGGTGGCGGATTTGAGCACATCGAACAATCAGAACGCCTTGATGAATAATGTAAGGGATAGTTATAATGTGACAAATACTAATCGCGTATTGGAGCTCATTAACACATCGAACCACACCATACACTCTGGAATTTGTGTTGCAATCAGTACGTGTGAAAATGAAACGACCTTAGTTCTTCAATCACTGTGTATAGAAGTGACCTGATGCCAAATCTCGGGCCCTGTGTTCTGATTGTATCTCGAACACTACGCAGAGATCGATTATCGACAATCGATATAACACAGAAAAAAATCATCATTGTCATGATTGTTTGTACCTTGGTGCTCACCATGTTCTGTCCCCGGAACGGCGGCGCCCGTTGAGTTTGTAGTTTCTTCAAAAGAGGCACTTTCAACAAGGGCGTCGTGCGACCGCAACTCCTTAACCGCGCTATTTTCTACAATTCCTGTAATGTTGAGTTGCCATATTGCGATAAATATAAGTTTTGTATCGGGTCGCTCAAGGGCTAGCGACAAGAAATGTTGGTGCGCAAGTCAGACCTTGCGCAGAAAGTATGCGCATGCTTGAGAGACGGCGGATAGCCCTATATGAAGTTGTACACGACTTCCCACATTCATGGTTCGGCATAGTTACGCACCTCTATTTTTCGAGGTGTTCGACAACTCTGTATTCATCGCCTCCGTATTGTCCGAATCGCTCAATTCGCTTGACGTAGACCTCTTAGGCTTCAGTTTCCTGTTCATGCTCTGAGACTTTACACCAAGTATACCCGAGAATGTTGTCCCTATTACCGGATCTGCTGTAGCCAACAGAAGGTAATCCAGTGCATTGAGTCGATATTAGTTTTTATGCCTTTCACGTCAACACCTAAAAGACCCATCAAAACCCACACGCTAAATAAAACGGGGAGACAATCAGCACCGGGCCGGGCCCATTCGCACACAGTGATTTACCTGAGCCATCATTTGTACCTCTTCGCTTCAGATTAGTAGGTGGACTTAGGCTGCCGTCTGTTAGTATGATCACGAATAAGTAACATTTCAGGTTAGATGACAGAAGACATGATCGTGCGCCCTCAATCGCGAATCAGACCTTTAGAGATAGTTGCAGTGTGGACAGTATACACGCTGTCGGCGTGTCTAAAAACCTGACAAGTTTAGCTTGTTAAATAAACCACTATATATCTTCAGATTCACCGTTCAATGTGAATAAACTTGCAGCTTAAAATCGTACGACATACCAAAGCTGGCAGTACTGTGACGAACTTGCGCTCCGGCGACCGCCTGAGACAGAGGCTGCGCCAGCGTGACTGCTGTCCCTATCCCTCGTACAACTAAGCCATATTCTTGCTCGATGTCAAAGCTCTGTCGGTTAAGAATCAACGATATCAGTGTCGCTTTGGGAAGAACAATGCGCTATGCTGCGTCGGTCCTATTAGAATTTCAGAGAGAGAATAGACCACGCGTGGAAGACAAATATGATACAAACACACCTGCTGATACCCTACGACGGCATTTCCACCGAGTTCAAGGACTTTCAACCCCACTTTACGCTGTAACTCATTGCTAAGCTTCATAAATTGTCGCTGCCGGGCTTCGTTAGATGATCGTGATGTGCGGAAGGAGTCCTGCACACGCAAAGATATAGTAGAAAGCAATTCTTTATGATGATTTGCTTCCAAAGTCAAGAAATATATGCAAAGGCGTCAAAAGTACAGCCAACACCAACACAACTCATACCACCGCACTCACATTGGTTAGTCCCCGAAGATGAAAAATGTGTGTTAAGTTGAAATCAGTTTATCTCGCATATACCAACATCGATGTACTTATTCAGGCCATGACCATAGACCAATATATATGGACTAGAGGAATTGTTTGACACATACCGCCCAGTGGTACTCAGGATCATTATCCACCACCAGCTCTTCTACAAACCCATGAATCGCCAAAGTTTTGTAACACTCCGGCAGTACACTCAGAGAAAAGATTTGCACACCTACGTCCAATAAGAATGAATTCACTTGAGAAACACGTGAAAGCAGACAGTGTCTGGGAAACTACAGTTCCAAATGAGTATCTTCGGATATATTGTTTAGTACTACAAACCGGGAAACACCCAGGAATGAATACTTTAAAACTCGAATGACCGTATGACTCGACTTACAAATTTTACATTTGTTAGGGTGTGAGGTAGAAAGTGTGCCATGATTCTGTTCTCTTGAACGACGTAAAACCTCGGATATATGCAAATCAAATTCAGCACTCACATACCAACAGACGTGTCCCGGAATTGATTAGTATTGTTAAACAGATCCAATTTGATGACGATACTAACCTGGACAGGAAGATAAACAAAAAATACACTCAGTATGAACGCCAAAACATATAGGAGCAGCATGCTGGTGAAATATCTAGTACATATGCAATGCCGTGTATCTATGTGATG
>LUCW03000145.1:155000-156931 GCA_001586965.3 Sphaeroforma sirkka
TCATATGCATACGTCAATGCATAATATGTGCGTAATGTGCATGTACATGGTACATACATAATGTAATAATAATATCAATATATAATAATAATATAATAATTATAATACATAGCATGTTATGTATATAATGCATACATATATATACATATGCATGTATATGTATACATATGTAATAATAATATATAATAATGCACAATAATATATATATATATGTATATATATATATATAATATATATGTATAATAATATTATATATAATATATATATATACATATATATGTATATATATATATAATATATGACATGTACATATATATATACATATATATATGTAATATGTATATGTATAATATATGTATATAATATATATATATATATATATATATATATATATATATATATATATATATATATATATATATATATATATATATATATATATATATATATGTGATGTGTTATCTGTACATAATGGAAAAGGTTTGAACCCGATTTTTTGCCTGCGACAAGAAATCGCAGACACACTTTTAAGAACCCAGGCATTGTCGCTGAAAACTATACAGGCTACAAGCTGATCAGCTTCTGTCAAAGGGAGTAGAACGTCCTATGCATATATCTTTCCTCTTCTGCGTCACAGGAAACGCAGAAAGCAAGTGTTCTGCTGCGTTTAACTTTGCGCACACTTCTTTCACCTCATCTTTGAGGTCGCGCAAAATAAATAAATAGGTGAACTTTCAAAACTTCTCTGCTCTTGGCGAATATTCACCTTGTAACTATATCCCATCAATATATAATTGATGTTACTACCGATGCTGAAGAAAGCTATGAGGAGGATAAATATCGATGCTCCTAAAAATACCATCGTACTTGTCCTGGGCGTCCATTGAAAAAGTACAAAAACCGAGCTATTGCAAAAGCCGCAAACTACGTCATGATAGTTATGTCGTCATCAGTTCTCAATCCAGTGTTACGCAATATGCTACGTCACTAGATCTTCAATATCAAATTCCGACTCCTGGGGAGTATTTCAATTTCAACCCAGTGAATAGTGATGTGTGTTCTTTTGTGTCAGATTGCCAATATCGTGCCATCAAACAGTTAACAGTAGAAACTAGTGGTAAGCTTGGGATGAACACACACAAATAGTGATGTGCGTTGTTTTGTGTCAGATTACCAATATCGTGCCATCAAACAGTAACAGTAAAAACTAGAGGCAAGCTTGGGATGAACACACACATTAGTGCTATATAATATGGCCTTCGTTAAGAAACTTATCCGAAAGGGTAAGCACAAAGAGAATGGGGCGGCGGTTGAAGCGCTTAGCAAACCCACATCACTCACACTATCGACAGCTATAGAGTCATCTAGGTCAGTGCCGGTCATCTCTGTGCCTAAAGCAGAGAGTGATGCCTATCCTTCAAATAAGCAATCATCGGGAGTGAGTCGGAAGATTCAATCGAACTTGGAATTACTTGGTGAACGCAAATCCGAGAAACCCGACACCTCGTCCCAGAACACATTAAAAGATAGCAATCTCCAAAAAAGTAGTGAGCAGCTCGAAGCTGCAACCACGGCCAAGTCACCGGAGACTAAGCCTGTCCCGCAACCTACAGATTCTGCAATTAGTAGCTCTAAAGCTGAGAAGAATGACGCCCCGCCAAAACTTCCCCCGAGAGATCCAAAGCTACAAGCCAATAGGTGAGTGAAAATAAGATTGTGATTAACACAAGCTATCCCAACGCGCTCCTCAAAACTATTTCTACTTTGAATATTAGCTCACGACTAGCAACAAAAATTTGTCAATAAGCCACACCCTGGTAGTTTAATGGTTAACACTCGTATTGCATATGATGATTGCCCATGATTCTCTTCGAAACTCTTCGGATGTTTGGCTTTGAGTGTAGTTGGAAATGATTGTTTATTTATAAATA
>LUCW03000146.1:0-22500 GCA_001586965.3 Sphaeroforma sirkka
GATCGACCGCTAAAGAGAGCTAAGTTAACTAAGGGGTTTGCATCATGAATTGATTTCCAATTAGACCCTGTTTTAACCAATCTTCGATTTGGGTTTTGACAACGTCTTTGTGTCTCCAACTCACGTAGTTATGTGAAGGACACTTTAACTTAGAAGAAGTCGACGTTTGCTAAGTCAAGTCTAACGTACCCATTAGAGAACTTAAACATACACCAGTCAGTTATTGCAATCTTCCTGTTTTGTATAATTAAGTCCATAATTATATCGGTGAAGTGCGGAATCATATCCTTTGCTTCACCTTCCGGAGGTTTAGGTATCTTTAACATATTATCATCTGACTGATCTTTATTCGGGTCTCAGCCCATTAGGCAGACCAGTGAGTGTTATACCTAAACTGAGAAGATCAATCATACCTATAATTAAATCGTATTTCTGAGACATGTCAGTAACGATTAGGTGAGTCTTCACTTCTCTTCTATCTGACAGCATTATGTGTGCATAGTCAATGGCTTGTTCGCAAGTAGTAACTTTGCCATTTCCCAAGATTAAATCAGTTGTTTCGTTATGGACAGCCATATCTGTAGCGTAGGCTACTCGGCGTGAGATAGCAGAGACTTCAGCCCCTGGATCAAATAGTGCCATAACTTTTTCTCCATTTACGAAAACTGCTTGAAAGATACGTTCATCTCCTTTGGTATGGATTTTATTGAACATTTTCTCGTAATCTTGCTCTAGTGCACACATATGGTACTGTCAGTGCTTAACTTGGACGTCCAGTAAGTCCTTGCAATCCTCTTTGTGCCAACCGTTAGTACCCTTGCAAGTAGCACACTCTTTCATATAGTGTCCAAAATCTGGCTTGCCTGGTGCACACTTAACAGGGTCGTGTCTGCCATTCCACTTGCCATTACGTTTTGTGAGGTTGTAACCACACTTCTTGCAAGGCGCTCTCACCTTCTTATCACCTTTCGGTTCGGTAGAAGTAGAGCCAGTACCCCCTCCAGTAGTAGTGCGAGGTTTCTTAGTACTACGCGCAGTATTAGTCTCTACTGCGTTTCGCTTAGTGGGATGGGTGTAGCTCGTGGTACTAAGTACTCTAGTAGAGGAATTGGTATGCTTGTGTACTATCTTCTCAAAGACAGACCAAGGCATAGATCGCAAATCACCATAGGCGATGATGTCATCATTGACTTTCTTAAAGAGGTTAGCTCTCAGAGTCTCCATCATCTGACAAATTAATAAATATTCGCCAGTATAGGTACGACCACCCATCCGAGTATTCATATGTGTCATATGAGCTAGAGCACCTCGAATAGTGGTATCGTTCGCAAAGAACTTGCGAGACTCTAGAAGTTCACGGTCACGTGCATCTTCAAAAAAGGTGTTAAGTATATTATCACGCAACTGGTGCCAGGGTAGGGCTTTCCAGTTGGGCTCATGAGCCTTCAAGATAGTTCGCCATTCACCTGGCTCACAGAAATGAATAAAGGCATTCATCATCTGCTTATCCCTAAGGCTGGCAGACTCCTTAAGTTGGTCGAAGGCCTTCAGTGTCTCCACTGTACTCTCATTAGTAGAGAAATCGACCTCAGCCTGCGCGTTACCTAGCTGCTTTATAAAGCTTGGTTCTAAGTGTTCACGAGGCTCATGCTCAGTGCTACGGGCTGCTAGTGCCAAGTTGGTGTCTATTTCCTTTCTCTTGTTATCGATTAGATAGCGAATGTTATCCGCTTTCCTATCGTCAAGGTCAGAGTCATTCAATAGACGGTCCTCAAGGACTTGCATACCAGAGCGTAATAGCCTGAGACGAGTATGTCTGGTTCTCACTTCTCATCCTCAGGATTAGAGCGGGAACTCTCTAACGAGGTACTGGTGTAGCGATTGCCAAAATCGTGATTACCAGGGTTAGTTGGCAAATGAGGGTCGATATTACGAAGGTGGTAAGCCTCATCGAGTTCCATACGATCATATCCTCTGACAGGGTTAGGTTTGTCAAGAGGATGGTCAATGGTAGCATCAGAGCTATAGAGATTAGATTTTGAAATATTTTCTCTCTCGCCAGTGGTAACTGGCTTAGTAGTAAACATACTGGCTGGTAAACCAGTAGGTCTCTGGTTCGAAACTGGGCCCGAATTTTTTCTCCTTGGTCTGTCTTTGAGAAGATAGTACACAAGCATACCAATTCCTCTACTAGAGTACTTAGTACCACGAGCTACACCCATCCCACTAAGCGAAACGCAGTAGAGACTAATACTGCGCGTAGTACTAAGAAACCTCGCACTACTACTGGAGGGGTACTGGCTCTACTTCTACCGAACCGAAAGGTGATAAGAAGGTGAGAGCGCCTTGCAAGAAGTGTGGTTACAACCTCACAAAACGTAATGGCAAGTGGAATGGCAGACACGACCCTGTTAAGTGTGCACCAGGCAAGCCAGATTTTGGACACTATATGAAAGAGTGTGCTACTTGCAAGGGTACTAACGGTTGGCACAAAGAGGATTGCAAGGACTTACTGGACGTCCAAGTTAAGCACTGACAGTACCATATGTGTGCACTAGAGCAAGATTACGAGAAAATGTTCAATAAAATCCATACCAAAGGAGATGAACGTATCTTTCAAGCAGTTTTCGTAAATGGAGAAAAAGTTATGGCACTATTTGATCCAGGGGCTGAAGTCTCTGCTATCTCACGCCGAGTAGCCTACGCTACAGATATGGCTGTCCATAACGAAACAACTGATTTAATCTTGGGAAATGGCAAAGTTACTACTTGCGAACAAGCCATTGACTATGCACACATAATGCTGTCAGATAGAAGAGAAGTGAAGACTCACCTAATCGTTACTGACATGTCTCAGAAATACGATTTAATTATAGGTATGATTGATCTTCTCAGTTTAGGTATAACACTCACTGGTCTGCCTAATGGGCTAGACCCGAATAAAGATCAGTCAGATGATAATATGTTAAAGATACCTAAACCTCCGGAAGGTGAAGCAAAGGATATGATTCCGCACTTCACCGATATAATTATGGACTTAATTATACAAAACAGGAAGATTGCAATAACTGACTGGTGTATGTTTAAGTTCTCTAATGGGTACGTTAGACTTGACTTAGCAAACGTCGACTTCTCTAAGTTAAAGTGTCCTTCACATAACTACGTGAGTTGGAGACACAAAGACGTTGTCAAAACCCAAATCGAAGATTGGTTAAAAAACAGGGTCTAATTGAAATCAATTATGATGCAACCCCAGTTAACTTAGCTCTCTTAGCGGTCGATCAATATAAATCTGATGGAACGTTTAGTAAAACAAGAGTAGTACTAGACCTGTCGCCAATCAACAAACTAATTCCGCAACATAGTTTTCCCTTACCTAAGATAAGCGAGATACTACGCAAAATGGAGGGTGCGACTATCTTTTCCAAGATAGACTTAAAAGCTGCATTCCATCAACTACAGATATATGAGCCTCATAGGAAATATTTTCCTTTACTTGGCAAGGTAAGAAGTACCAGTTTAAAGGTGCACCTGAAGGCTTACACATGTTACCTTCTTTCTTCCAACAAGTTATGATGGAACTATTTGCGGACCTGTCGTATAACGTATCAGTCTATTTAGATGATATAGTTATCTTTACAAAGACAGCACATGAACATGCTAAACTCGTTAAAGAAGTCTTAAAGCGACTTAATCATGCTAAACTTAAGATTAACGAAGACAAGTGTTCTTTTGCTAAAGATACTATACACTTACTTGGCTACAAAGTATCTGCAGCAGGGGTAGAAATTGATCCTGGCAAGAAACAGTTTCTGTTGGATTTATCAACACCAATTACTGGAAGAGATGTGAACTCTGTGTGTGGGTTTGTTAACTTCTTCTCGGATTCGGTACCGCATCTTTCTCATTACTTAAAGCCTTTCAGTCACCTACGGCTGCACAAAGGACCTTTGGGAAAGCTTTGGACTAAAGAATGTGATGATGCATTTAAACTAGTCAAAAGTAAAGTAATGGACGCACCCATCATGCAGTACCCTGTGGATGGTGTCCCATTCCAAGTAGCAACCGACGCTTCAGATCGAGCGGTAGGTGGAGTGCTTTACCAAACGATAAATGGTAAACCGCGCTACATACAATTCTTTAGCAAGAGTTATAATAAGAGTCAACGGAATTACAATACCGTTAAACAAGAGCTCCTTGCTATAGTTACTGCGCTAAGACAGTTCAAAGACTACCTTTATGGAAGTTACTTTACTGTCGCCTGTGATCAAAAGTCTTTAACATACTTAAAAGATATGAACCCTGATTCACAGTTGGTGAGCCGCTGGCATGACATTATTGCCAAGTTCGCTTTTAATATAACACACATACCAGGAATACATAACCATCTTCCTGACATGCTCTCTCTACTTGTGCCCGACTACCAGAAAACAGTCAAGGAGTTATTAGCAACCGATTGGATGCTAAATAAGGAATGGTTTAACCTCGCTCAATCACGATGGGGTCCATTTACAGTTGATATGTTCGCCGCAGAACATAACAAACAGGTTTCTGAATATAGGTCGTTGACTCATCCTAAAGGTGATGCATTTCAGCTTGACTTATCAAAGCATAATGCGTGGGCTAACCCACCTTGTCAACTTATCGCACAGTTGTTAAATTATGTTAATATTACTAAATCTACCATTACGCTGTGTTGTCCCTTACGTAACTCCGGCCCATGGATACGTGATTTAATTAATATGATTCAAGACGAACCTATTTATGTCGACCGTGAAACCGGCACGTTCTTGTATCAGGGATCCTATTCTATTAAGAAGACACCTTGGAAACACACCATTGTTTGTCGCATCGGTCCTGCAGATACAACTAAGTGGAAACCCTCAACCGAATTCTTAGCTAAACTAGAGGAGTCTAAAGAGTTTGAACAAAAGCTCAAGACTCGTACAACACATGCACCCAACAAGATTGCAGTCGAGGTAATGCCGATTGAAACGGCATTAGATCGTAAAAACATGGAACTAGCTAAGGCCATGGATCAAAGACTCAAAACTCTAAGAGAACCTGAAGCTCGCACTCAACTACTTAAAGCGCTGCTTAAAGAACAGCCAGGAGTTGCGAAACAACTGAAGAAGATACTTCAACAATCCAATGTTGTCAATTATGTATCTCAGGACTCTACCCCTCCTGATACTGAGGTTGCCCTTTCCAACATGACTATGGTTCATCCAGCCAGCGTTACGCAGAATCTGACTGAATTAGAGGAGCTCGAAAGTAGAGTTAAAATTATACATAATTTAACGCATCGAGCATATGAGCATACTTATAAAATGGCTATTCGTGCAGGGCTTGATCACCCGGCGCTGAAAGAAACCATACGTGAAGTATACCGACGCTGTACTGATTGTGAAAAGAACCAGATCAAGCGATACGGTTGGGCACCCCTAAAAAGTGTGACAGAAGACCAACCGATGCGCCGAGTCATAGTCGATTTGGTTAAACTCCCGCGATCCAAGCATACTGGCGATATATATATCTGTCATTTCTTATGTGTGGCTTCGGGCTATAACTTGCTTTATGCAATACCGAACAAACGTCCACAAACAGTGGCAGAATTATGCTATCACGTCTTTAATGACTTCAGGTTCACCCGAGTACTATGTTCTGATAACGGTAGTGAGTTTTGTACCGACGTAATGGAGGCACTTATACTCGTATCAGGCATGACCCATAGGCGTGGTGTTCCTTACAAACCTCAAACGCAGGGTGCAAATGAGACACGTCATAGAGAACTTAAGAAACTCTTGCGTACCGCACTAGACGACGTTGAAGATATGTGGCCTTATCATTTGAAATGGGTTCAGACTCAAATGAATAACTGCATGAATCCTCAAACTGGAACACTCCCGTTTCACTATTTCTTTGGCCGCTATAGTGAATTACAAGCAACGTTTGATAAAACTGCGCCCGAGAAACACGCTACCCCGTGGCTACAAAAAAAAGATCGAGCATATGCAGAACGTTGTTTACCCCTGTTTACTCGAGCACAAGAATCGCGTCCTACTTAAAGCGTATGACCGATGGAATAACACTAAGAACATTGTTCAGTTCAAAGTCGGCGATTACGTTAACATTATAAATCGAAACGCCAACGTTACCGAACTCTCTTCTAAGACGATAGGACCTTTTGTTATTTCCTACCATGATGAGAAGAGTGATACTTACGAAGTGAATAACATTGATGGTACTAGCGCAACCAATCTAGGCACTCACCGTATCCCTACCTCCGAACTCTCATTCGCTCGCTCATTTGATTCTGATATACCAGTTATGGAGTCACAAGTCAAAGATATAATTGATAAAACATCCGAAGACGGTTACACTTACTACAAGACCCGTTTCATGGATGGGACAGTAGCTTGGCTAACCTCCGATGCATTTCGTGAATCTCGCGACTTTCTTCGTATCTTTAATAAGAAATGGAATAAGCGTTTACATAAGAACACACGAGATAAACGAAAAGGGTTTCCTCAGGTGACTACAAACCCTGACGGATCTGAAATTCCCTATTTGCCACCTACTTCCTACGTGACTAAACTTTCTGATCTGCTTACCAACAGTGCAGAAAATTGTTCAAACTTACTTACTAATGAAGAACAGCCTTTGGCTATTACCTTACCAAATAATAAACGTAAGGCGCCTACATCGGAAATGGTTACTGGACCAAATACTAAACGACATAGAGTACAACATGAGTCTTGAACTCGTACATATAGGCACATACTTACTCGATAAGTCATGACCGAAACCGTTTTTACTTTGGTTTTCGCTTTACCAACTAGATCGTATCTTAACGTACGTTCGTAGTTCTAAAAGCTACTGGGGGCTATGTAGAAATACGGCCTCCGGTCAGTCTAAAATATCAAGATCAATTGAGATAATACATTGGTTTTTATTTGTATTTTAAATAATTTAGTACAAGCTCTTTTTCCAATATTTCCAAAGTGTTCTAAATTCACTTTGATGGCTCCAATAGCCTGAGTATTTGGTATGACTCATCTACTTGGACCTATTTGAGACATTAGTAGATGTAGGATATTATAAACTAAATTTTATATTCTCCGAACTACTACTTATAAATTTTGGTCCTCCCGCCAATCTCCAAAATCCAATAAGTCTTTTTCTTTTTTTAACTTTTCTTCAGATGGAACTTTATTTATATCAGCTAATGTATTAACGTGACTTACGTTAGTATGTCTATTTACAAATTAGGCAAGTGGTCATGAACACTTAGTACTTCTAGTGAAAATTATTCAATAAAGAACAGCTAGAGGTACGCCCTGTGTGATCGAGGATATTTAGGCTCTTAACAAGAGGCAGTCCCGATCATTCTTACACAAGCTACCACTGCTAAATCCTAACTGACTAAATTGTATTTTAGTTTAATATAGTTTGAAACCTAGTAATTTCCATCGGAGTTTACAAAACGCTAATCTGTCCTGAACCACTACAGCGACTATGAGAGCCATACCATATGTTCATACATTGTAATATACATACTTGTCATTTTTTGAAATAAATAATATTATCCCTGGAGAGTTAACTAGAGTTTTAGAGAGAGTGGAGAGAATGAGAGATGTATCATTTTTATTATGCAAAAAAAGTAAAAAATATTAGACTAAAGGACGAACAGACGTCGGACATAACGTCCGGACTCCGAAGGAGAGATGAAGCCACTACGAGTACGAGAGTACGATTGCGAAGTTTATGAAAAAGGATATTTTTGGTTGTGCTATTTATATATTTATTGTCATCATTTTGGTTTTTGAAAATTATTAGGTAGCCAGTCGCCCCCCGATTTTATTTTTTAGAAGGCTATGCCAGGCTATTTACTCTCCACTCTCTACTCTAGAGTCATTGCTGTAAATATGTCGAAGCCATTTGCAAAAATATCTATTTTTTAAAACAAACTATGTGCAAACTTGCGCAGCCAGTTTTACCTGTTGTAAAATCTAGAAACACTAAACAGTAAATAAAACACTGATCACAGTGATTAGTTGGCACTTGGAGTTGGCCATGCTACAAAATGAAAAAAGTACGGACGGTCCGACATGCTCGGATTAATCCCCACTTTCATTTTGTAGTAAATATAACCTTGTTCAATCAGAGTACCCAAAAATGGCTCACCCAGGCCCACGGCCCAGTACGCCAAAACAGCTATTTACATAGTGAACGGAGGACAGTTATCTTCTAAATTGGGAGCATTGATTTTAAAAATAAACAAAACAACATACAGTATGTATTATACTGTAACCGATTTGGTTTTGTTTTTAAAACAAAAGACCAAAAATAGAATTTTTTTTATTGTCAAATTGTACAATTTAGGAGACTACGGTCAGATTGTATGATTGGTATTGTAAAAAAAACAAAACAAAACTATAGAGGTACAGTGGTAAACTTTTGAGAACAATTTATTTAAAAAAAAATGCATTTTATAAAATATGTTCTCCCCTGAGGCCTGTGCCGGGACGGCAGTCCCCTAAAAACAAAAACAAAACTTGTATTTTTCAT
Source organism: Sphaeroforma sirkka (assembly GCA_001586965.3). NCBI lineage: Eukaryota > Ichthyosporea > Ichthyophonida > Sphaeroforma > Sphaeroforma sirkka. The sequence goes on from LUCW03000146.1 coordinate 8,572, forward strand.
TTCAGCACGCTACCTACACCTTCAGGCGGGGGTATGTCTTCACTACTAAAGTTTGCGGTGTCGTTGCTACCGTAGCCGCGGCTTCGCTGACCATGGCTACGCTGCCCTTGGTCTTGGATTTCTTGTGGTCAGTTCCCTTAGTAGCACCCTTTAAGGTAACGCTAATATTGGACTTAAACTTCTTAGAACCAAAGCCCTCGTGAGCGGTGACATCTTCATCTACCTCCGCTCGCTTTCTTCGTGCTTTCTTAGCCTTTGATTCTAGTTTTCTGTTCACAGCTTCCTGGGTCACTCTTACGGACTCAGTGATCATTTTTGTCAGGTTCCTACAGACAGACATACAGACATGCATAGATACAAAGATACATAAATACATAGATACAGAGCTACAAACATACATATATACATAGATACTACAATACATACATATAGACATACATAAATACATACAGACAGACATTCAGACAAACATACATAGATACATACATAAAATACATACAGACAGACATACATATATACAAAAATACATACAGACATACATACGTACATACATACAGACATTCAAACAAAGATACATACATAGATACATTCAGACATAGATACATACATAACGACATACAGACATACAGACATACATAGCATAGATCCATACCGATAGACATACAGACATAGATAACTATACAATACAGAAGAAAATAGATACAGACATAAAGACATAGATACATCCATATACATAGATACATAGAAAATATAGATAGATACATAGATATGGGGCATATATATATATATATATATAGCATATATATATATATATATATATATATATATATATATATTTTATAAATATATATACATATACATATATATATATACAATATATATATGTATATATATATATATATATATATATAAAATAATATATATAAACATATATTTCATATATATATATATATATATATATATATGTGTCAGTCATAAATACATGTGCGTTTGTATGCGTATATGTATGGTAATGCATATATCATAATAATATATACATAATAATAATACATACGTATGCATACATACATACACATACGTATGCACACATATGCGCACGTATATGCATACGCACAACATCACATGTATATATGCTATATATATATATATATAATATATATATATATATATATATATATATAAATCACACTCAAACATAACATGCATATTATACATACACAAAACACGCACGCACGCACGCACACGCATCATCAATAATATCATAATATATATATATATATATATATATATATATATATATGTATGCATTTTTTTACACATGCACACGCGCATCAGAATCAAATAAAATATATATATAATATATATATGCTCACGGACACGCACACACGCACGCGCGCACATCAACACATAATATGTATTGTTTTGTGTACAGGGTTTAGATTTTTACGGTTTTTAGCTAATATATATGCATATAATATATTATATATATATATATATATATATTTATATGTATATATACATATATATATATATATATATATATATATATATATGTATATATACATATATATATATATATATTATATATATAATATATATATATGTGTGTGTGTGTGTGTGTGTATTTGGACCTAAAACACACATCCACACACATACACACATACGCATACACACAAACACACGGACTATATATGTATATATATATATACACATATATTAACATATGCTCATATATATGTGCATTTGTATATGGGTTTGAGGATTGGGGTTTTAGCTATATAAATTATATATATATATGTGTGTGTGTGATGTTTTTTTACACGATTAAAACATACACTTACACATACACACACACACACACACACACACACACAATAATATATATATATATATATATATATATATATATATATATATATATATATATATATATATATATATATATTTTTTACACACACATATACACACACACATATATATATATATATACATGGGTGTGTGTATACACGTCAGTAATGTGTATGCGTGTGTGTGTGTGTGTACACGTGTATGTGTATGCGTGTATGTATGTGTGTGTGTGTATTGTATGATGTGTGTGTGTACACGTGTGTGTTTGTCTGTATGTATGTATATATATATATATATATATATATATACAACAGTTTTTATCAATAAGAAAGCACTTCTACGTAGTCCTACCTTGTGTAGTTTGGGGCCCAGTTCATATTCGAATTGTGTTGCATCTCGCATTAGGTTACTCTTCCGCTCGGCTTTCCAATTGTCTCATCGCGATCTTGGCTTTTGACGTCTCATTGATCGTCGCTGTTTTCCTTTCAGCTGCGTTCTTTCTCTTATCGACAACTTCGTCTATGGTGTCTTCCTGTGCGCTACGGAAACGCTGTGTATCTAATAGATATACATGCGTTAGACAAACGGTTATTACTAGAGTATCTGTGTGTTTTCTGCAATGTATTTTGACTACTATTCCTGATTGGGATTCGACATAGCCTATACAGATTCGAAAGTTTACATCTGTATTCTGTATTCTGTAGTTCTGAGTTGACTGACTACTGTACTGGACTACTGGAGTAATGGACTACTGGTACATAATATGGACTATATGATTGGGCAATCGCTAATTAGGGCATCCATGAGTCCCCACCTCCCACTTCCCACCTGCCGGGCCTGGTTAAGAGGCAAGAGCGGCCCATACTTCTCAGTGATAGAATCAAGGAGTCAATAGCATTAATAGTTCGACAACTATTGGTCTAATGTTTGCTTTAGTAGTTTTAGTCTTGCAATGGAGGTTGAGACTGTATCCCTGACTCCCTGGCTACCTGATATTTCCTCTGTAAACTCAATAAAGGCTCTAAAGTTCATTCCTCAACAAGAGTAGCAAGTATTTTTTTAATAGCAACCTCTTCTTTGTTTTGAATTTTTTTTCTTGCCCGAGTCAGAGTCGGTGTGATTGTGTGACACTGTGACAGTGTGGGTCTGTGGGACTGTGCCACATTATCACTGTGAGTCCCTGTGTGTGTCCGACTGTCCGTTGGACGTTATAATAGATCTGCAGGCTACTCCTGCAAAAGTAATGTGAGAGTGTACTGATCACCGTGCAGCATCACAGTATTCCTGCCATAATTTTTTATGTAATTTTTTTCTTTTTATATATCAAAATTGAGACGATGAACAGCTTGACTGAAAATAGTATTACTTTTAATTGATTCACAATATAGAGAAACAACTAATTAATATATGAGTGGTTCGTACTAAAATCCGTCTATGCAATGAAGTAACTTCTAGATACAACCAATTGTATACAGTTTACATATTGTGCACATGAACTACTGGCTGAAAGTTAGCATCATCGTCAAAATATGGAATGTTGGATTCTACAAGAATTTACGAATTAGCCCTCTACTAATGAACGAACAAACATGAGTCATAATGCGTTAGGATTTTCATTTTTCAAGAATATTTCTAAGCTTGTGGCTTAAAAAAAAATTCAGCTCATTCTTTCATGAAAATAAAAATTCGTTTTGAAATCTGTAGTTTGTACATACTCTACTCTTCTAAATATGAACTAAATACTTTTATTTATTATTTTGATTTGGGTTTTTTTTTAAATTCAGAACAACAACATATATATTGTAGATATTTTCAATTATTTTATTTATAAATTGTAAATATTGTAGTTGTTTTGTTTTAAAAAAAAAATATATATATGTTTTGGTTCTTCCACTTAATAAAATTGCCCACACAACAACCGCCGTCACTAAGCTCAATAAGTTATAGGGGTACGGAATATAAGTTCCATAATTTCAGAAAGTTAAAACGGAACTAAGTTTTATATAAGACAAATCAACGTGGTTTTTAAGGAAACTGCACTCAATAAGCTGTCTTATGTTGAAAATTTTAGGCCACGAAATCGATAATAGGCAATCAAAAGAGATATGAGCGATTCAGTTCTGACGACTGTCACCTGAGTGACCTCGAAAATGCACCAATTTTATATTAAAGTGTACTACCGAGATATAAAAGTTGCACTTATAATGTTTATTCGGGGCGAAATAAAAGCTACGACTTTAACGTATTGAGCTTTGCTGGCACCGAGTGAGTAGAATAATTACGTGTTTTGTAATTAAAATATATAAATGTTCATAGCCTTTGTATCAATTTAGAAGACTATGATATGCCAATGATAAAAAATGAAAAATAAAAACACAAGTTTTTTTTTCTTTATCACAATGTGCTTTTTTCACCATGTTCTTCCATGAAAAATCATTTTATTGACGAGATATTCGATATTCCAATGAGAAGCATTACTGATGTTTTATCGTTTGGGTTTGTTTTTAATAATAAAAAACCCCCACAATATATTGTTCATTTGTTCACACAATTTTAAAGAGTGACAGAGACTCAGCGAGCCAGCGGCCTCAGGCTCTCAAGTCTTAGCCTTCAAGCAACTTTTAAGAGCGAGAGACTATTGTTTTTTTAGTACAAAGAACCAAAAAGAACAAAAGATGCCTGGTTCATCTTCCGAATAAATGTATGATAAGGTTTTTTTATTATATTTTGTCAATTTGTTTTAAAAAACAAAACCTAAATAAATATCAATTATAGCCTTCTTTATAATCCTACCCCCTAAAAAAACCCTTTCTTGAGCTTTACAGTCCGTCATCCGATTGGCCTTTGGATATCGCCAATCTCCGAAGGTACCTTTCAATTTAATTTTTACTTAAGAAAAAGGGAAACCTCTGATTCGCCACTATACCGTAAACACTTTTTAAAAACTTACTTTTGAAACAAATCAAATGTCTGAACGTGAGTGAAATTGACGCATGTACAATAGAATATTCTTGTACCACAAATGAAAATGGTATATATTATCTTCTTATCCATTTTTAATAGCGTTGACTTCGTTGAGGTTATTGAGCTAGAGTTGCAACTTGCGAGTCCTCACTCCTCAGACCCGCGACATTGTATATTTGTTGCTCTCTATGACCTATTAAGTAAGAACTAAAAAATGTATGAACGCTCAACGCAGTCATAACACACAGCTTAGTTCATGCCCTCCGTCCTCCGGGGAGTCCGGGCTCAGGGCCTCAGGCGTCGTCAGACTTTAGCTGCTTCCACAGTCCTGAGTCCTGACTCCTGACTCCAAGCGTCCACACAGCTCGTCCATTGACAATATTTTTTCAATAAAACTCGACAACTCGTTCAATCGGCAATCGCAAACTAGGAAAGTCGGCCTGAGTTGTCGAATTTTGCGTCGACAATATGTATAATATGCGCTGAACCGTAGGATCGACAATCAGTAAATAGAGTGTAGCGTACTTGCGTCATCAGAGATGCTTGGAAAAACAGTTAATTTATCAATATTCGCCTTTACTTCATTGTGAGAAAGACATCTCCACTAAATTGATATCAATAGTCGTCCATCTCAACGGTGCGATTAGTCAACAGAGAACAGGTACGTTCTAGCCGTTTTTGGCAGGTCGGTTTGTGAAAGTTTGGCTGTGCTTAATAGTTCCGGCATCAGTTGCTTTTCAATTTGAACCGGTATTAATCATGCGTAGCTTGAGAGTTACGACGTGTCGATATATTTTATTGTCGCTACAAATTCGAGGTACTAATGTACGTGATAACTCGTTTCATTCGTATCAGATTATAAACAGCAATTCATCGGGATACGTCGCACAGGTATACGGTAGGCTTTGTGTACTGCAAGAAAAGGTGACGCATCAAGATTTAGACTTCGAAGTTTGTTCGGAATTTAAATAGCAAATACAATTACACATAAAAGGAAGTTATAAATGTATCATAACTAGCTGTCAGCCAACATGAAACACGGAACTGGCTATAAAAGTCATTCGATCGTTGGAATACTGCATCTGGAGTCTATTAGTAGTAGCGGTTCTGATGGAGGCAGTTCTCAGCAAACCAATGGGAAGATTGGAACCAGAAATGAAAGTTCGGCAGATTCCGATAATTTTGAGACGACTCGTCAACGTGGAAGCATCGACGAGCCCTTCATCCGCCGTAGCGCAACGGGAATAGTAACCCGTAATGACGCACAGACAACTATGACATTTAGTCTTGGCGAGAGTCGGGCAGGAGATGATTTTGCTGAATCGAAAGAATACACGGAGAGAGCCGAGGCGAGTGGCGGCAGCAATACGAATCTAGCTCATGCTCGTGTCACACACTCGGCATTTTCGAGTTCTGGCTGTGAGAAACAAAATCCTGATCGGCGTGGCGAGAAAGAGCATAGTATATTGGATTCTCATTGTCATCGAACAGAGAAATCGTCCTATAGAAATGGATCCGATGGAAAAGAAGCAACAACGGATGGTCGAGCAAACTCGGACTTTGTAAGTTCAATATGCGAAGTCTCAATGCTTCGTAGAACGAGCACCGAAGATAGGCAGTCGGATACTAGTGGGAATCAAATTGCGAGGTGCAGTGACAATAGTGTTGTGAGTGCTGGCGGGAATGTTGATGAAAATGCAACTGACGAAAACCAGAGCGTTTACGGTAGTGAAGGAAGAAGTGCGAACAGCGAAGAAGAGCGCATCGGAAGGGAGACGAGCACCGATGGAAGTACAACGTCCAGTGACTCGAAGGATAATCAAAGAACCGCGGTCAAGCGCGACACGGCCAGTGCACGTACCGATGATGACCGATGCACAGTGACCTCCAGTGCAAACAACGACAGTGACAGCAAGACGAGAAAAGTCGCTGAAATAGGGTTTGACGCCAGCACTGGTGGTAGTCCGGCAAGTGGCGGTGCCACTGAGTTTGACGAGAGCTGTATCAATCGGGAAGGTAGTTCTTCACAAGGATCTTCGAACAGTGAGTGTAAAACAATGACACTGGGTCTGAGTGCGACTGGAAGCACCGGAACCGAAGGTGGAAGTCAAAGTTCGTCACAATCTCCGGATGGAGAGACGTCTGCAAGTATGCGCATCCGCAGGACTGAGCGCGTCAGTGAAGGAAGTACAGATGAGAGCAGTGTGTCTAGTGCCACCCAGGGAATGGACAGTGGAAATTCTGCTGCTGCTGGTAACAGGGCCGAGCAAATACGATCAATGGCCAGTACCACGGTCGATGGCAGACAGGGACAGAATTCAGGCGCTTCGAATGAACGTCTCGAGAATTTTGAGGCTGCACAGTCCATTGATGAATCTAAGAAAAGCTTTAGAGGCGAGAAATCTAGACAAAGAGGAAAGAAATCGGGCGTACCGAAAGGGCCGCCTAAAGCTCGGGCTAACAGAACAGGTGACGTTGGCATTCTGCTTGACGATGCAGCAACAAAAATTACTTCTATGCAGGGAAAAATGAAGCTAGGTACTGCCCCCAAAACCAAAGGGAACCCCAAGGCTAAAGGAAAGACTAATAGACGGACCAACTCCGAGCTGAAGCGATCATATATGTGCGAGTACGAGAGGTGTGGACGAAAGTACGCCTCCAAGCACGCCCGACATCTCCACTACCGAATCAAGCACAACCAAGATAGCATATTCAACAACCGCCGCGGTGAACCGTCTGGCACACAGCAACCCCAGCAGCCGCTACAGATGAGTCAGACACAGGGTCCTATATTTGTTGTGCCCGCCGGATGCACATTCACTCCGCAACCTGGGGTTACACCTATGCAAGGGCAACCTGGAATTGTGCAGGTGCAAGGGCAAACTGGAATTGTAAAAATGGAGGGACAACAACCTCAGAGTGTCTTAAGAATCGGCCGACCTCCTCCGGAAGATATTTCGGCGAACAAAGGTGACCGCAAACCACCACGTGCGCTTGGAGTCAAATTCTCCACCACTCAAGCCTCCAAACAAGTCGCTCCAGGACAGCCTACCTTCGACAGTGTGGGCCGGGACAACGCCCAGAGCAGCAGCCAAAACTACCAAGGGACAAATACCTCAAGCAATCATGAACCCCAATCGTGGCAGCAACCCAGGCAAACTAAGCACGCACATGGAGCGATGCTCGCAAAGGCATGCGGTAATGCGCCTCCAGCACACTTGCAGCCCCCATGCTCTTCGCATGGTAGTGCTTCTCCGATAACCGGTGCTCACAACAACGCTGCCAGGCACATGATGGGAGCACATGTACGTCGGCGGGATATAGATCGGTTTCACTCGCCAGCTTCTCGGCATAATTTGGGAGTCTCAGGGAGTACGAAGGGGAGGAAGACAGAGATGGCTGTACCGTCATCGCATGTCCATGGTGGTCGTCACCACGAGCACCACCTCGATGGTTTTTTAGGGGAAATTCATGATAATGTCAGTGGTCATTCCACTGCACATAACTTTCAGAATGGCAACATGCAACAACACGAATCACAACAACAACAAGGTTCACAGCAGCATTCCAAAGGTTGTGGTATGCATCCGCAAGGTGCACCACATATGTCCGGTAAAACAGTTGGACATGCACATGGGCAGTATCGGAATCGGCACAGCTTCCCGCAAACGCCGAATGGTACTCAGGAATCAACTCGAGAGATTTTCAAGAGCCGTGCGGTTAGCAACAGCTTTGACTTAACCAAACTACTAGGATCGAATGACAAGGACAGATTGTATAAGCAACCGTCGGAGCATGTGGAACGTGCGAATACCATACGAACACGATCCCTAGGGAATTTCACTCAAAAGAGGGAATCCAAGCCTCAGTCACTGGAGTTTGATAGAGGAAGAAATACTGGAAACTGGATAGCTAATGATCAAACATCTGGTGGTCAGAAACTTCATATGACCCAGCCCATAAGAGGAAGAGAGCACTACACTCACAAAACTCAGATGCAGGATCCACAGCAACGTTATACGTTGAACCAGTCGGGGCAGGCACTACAAGTACAGGGCAGTCAAGGACAAGAAGGTGAACTGTATGACGATGATATCCATGCCCGTAAGAGATCGCATTCGCATCCGAGAAACAGGTCGCCAAGGTTTGCACAAATGAGCAACCGCAAGCTGAGCCCACAGAATCAGTTGCCGCCTCCGAGGCACAGACAGAAAGGGAATGGAATACAACGCCCCAATACGGCTAACGAGGCTTATTCGCCGCGACAGCCATGTAGCCATAGAAACGATGCCCACTCGAACAATGGTGGCGGGTCTTGTGCCATACATGGACATGGAGGAGGAGTACAAGATCCAGAATGGAATCAGAATCAGATACAGAATAGTAGCGGAAATATGCTGGGGAACGATAGCTTCGTGAACAGCGACGGTGTTGTGGATGCCATGGCGAATAGTACACTGGACAGGAACACTTATCGATACAACAACAGCTGGAGCAACACAAAGTCTACCCCGTCCGGAGATGGTACGGAAGGCTCAAACGGTTATAATAGTCAGAGCAGTTTGGGTAGCAATGCACAGAAAAACTTTAGTGACAATGCTCAGAACAGTTTTAGTGGCAACACACAGAACAATTTTAGTGGCAATATACAGAACAATTTTAGTGACAATACAAACAACGGGTTTGTACAGCACCGATACCAACAACAACACAACTATGTAAATGGTACGCAACAGAGCCAGTCTTCGAGCGAAAGCGGCAGTGGAGGCGGAAGTGGCTTTAGTCAAGTATGCACTATGCACGGAGACAGTAGCGAGAAGGCAAACATGGTTGGTTCCTTTGATGGTGGCTCGTGTAGGTATAACGTTGATTCTTTCAGTAAGAACAACGGTATGGAAAACCAATATACTAACTCTAGTCGTTACGATGCTGAACCAGCGCAATCCTCGAACTATTCTCAGCGATTTACAGGGTTTTCATAAGCGTTTTGGGCAATATCGCCTAGCTCCAGAATAGCGCCGACATGGTTGGTTTCACCTACTTATTTGCCATGATAGATCAGCAATAAAACAATGGTGATCATATAAATACAGTCGTGCTGTGATTTCGCAGCAATTTTTAATTCGTTTCGATTTCAAATACTTGATGCATGTGCATTCGTAATACTGTGGCCTGTAGTGAAATCAATAAAAATCTCCACTGGCCGTTCCGATACCAATTTGTCGAATGACACCTGTGCAGTTGTTCACACATGTACTTGTCTTGTTGAGTTGTCCATGCTTGAAATTTTCATACGCGTTTCCCATGTTTGACTTATGCTCGACATGCTACGATGGAGTAATAAAACAATAAATACATCACATATTACGATCGAACACTTTGAAATTTTGGACGGACCCTTGCGGTATTGGTAAAGAACATTCTGGCCGTTGATTCAACCATGCATATCACACTAGCGAGGAATCGACTTGTATATTGTATTTATATATGTTTACGTAACATACACACACATATATATATATATATATATATATATATATATACATATACATATATATATATATATATATATATATATATATATATATATATATATATATATATATATATACATATATATATCATATAATATTGCATGTTATATATATATATTACAATATATATATACATATTATATATGTGTGTATGTATATACATATATATTATACCATACATAGTATATTATATATATATTATATATATATATATTATTATTATATATACATATATATATATATATATATATATACATACATATATATATATACTATATTATTATATATATAAAACGCATATATATGTCAACATGTATATATATATATATATATATATATATTATATATATATATATATAATATATATATATATATATATATATATATATATATATATATATATATATATATATATATATATATATATATATATATATATATATATATATATATATATATATATATATATATATATATATATATACATACCTACTCAAGTATGAGTATAGTGGCAATGGCAAAGAGTGTGTATGCACCTGTTCCTGTACTAAAACTCCGGCGGGTTTATTTAGCAAGATAGACTCCTACTTCTTATACGAATCGCCATGCACTCCCACTGTAGACATTGGTGACGGTCCTGTGTCCAATCACTGTGGTCTGTGTTCTGCGATTATTCTGTCAATTTGAACCGAGGAACTAGTGCATAATTATGATCGCTAGTTGTTCGTGCGAGTAGGAGTGTGATTGTGTGACATGGCCCCACTACCAACAAAACATCCATAGTATTACACCAAAGGGTTGGTATTGATTGTTCGGCATTGTTGATTCCTCGTCCGATTCGAATAAACAAATTATGCTCGTACAAATCACACGGGTCCTCCGAGAAGGTGCATCTATATCCCTTCTCAGTTCTCTCCCATGTGGCGCCGCTTCCCACTACTTGGTTGTTCACGAACGACGGAGCTTGTTTACTAATGTTACTTACAATGATTGTGCATCCGCTTGCAATTGACCCATACTAAGTCTCGTGTACTCCTAATTTTGACTGGGACTCATCTGTTGTTTCGTTCATAATTCTGATTCTGAGAATGCAAGCAAATATTCACACCAAATGCGGGCTATAAATAGTCCGGCCAGCGTGAATTCCGTAACGACACGACAATATTAAAACTTGATTTTGGAAAATCTGTTCTTCTTTTGCTCTGGTTGTGATCGATTAGGTACAATTTATTTACTGCTCTAATCTCTTTTAGAGAAAGCGGATCCAATCTTCCGGTTCGTGCGGCCAATCTTGTGGAACACAACCGTTACATCATAACCCCCGACAGTCACTTCATTCTCTTCGCCTCCACACAGAAATATCAGAGTGTACAGCGCCATCTCGAACTCAGGGGAAACCCCAATAAAACACGTGCTCACAGGCTTAAGCTCACCCTCCCATTCGAATTGGAGGGTCAGTACTTGGTCAAAGGCGGTGGGATCTTGTGTGCGTCTGCGGGGTATCACGTATCCTTTGTAATTGAGCGCTTTGCGACGCTCCTCTATGAGCAACTGTACCCAGTTGTGTAGCCCTGTTGTACGAGTTTATACATTGCGAATGTGTGAGCGTGTAGCCAGTAACATGCCGATGCACATAAATAAGGAAAGGTATATACTAACGAGACACTACTTTTGATGACTTTCAAGGGGTAAGCTATCGGTAAGTGGCGGCACTTTGTTTTCAGATCGTATCAAACTCTTGGCACAAGGCATGGCAACGCACAAACTGCCGAGACCAACCGTAGCTGAGAGTTCTAGCAAGCTAAAACTAGTGCAGTGCGACTAGTATCCAGACCACAGAGGTACATACCGATAACCTTGCCGTCGCGTTCCTCGCCCACGAACACGTGCTCAAACCCGGACGCGTCATTGCGGCTCTCTCGTCTGTAGAACTGGAACCACAGCGTGTGCAAGAACGCCTTAAATTCGCCCCTGTCAGACACCTCATCGGGCAACGCACCTTTCTCCCGGCAGTAGTTGTAACAGTACTCCATACAGGGCGTGCGCATAATTTTGGTAAGGAAGTCGCTATTCTTAGCCTTTTCCGTGTTGCTCGCGCTCTCTTCCTGGCCAGTACTCCTCTCATAGTTGTCCAGAAGCTTGTAAAATGCTGCGAATGTCGGCCGTCTGAACACGTGCTTATCCACATACTGGAACAGAGGCATCCCCGCTGCATCCCCACTCTGGTATGCGTTCTTACCATCCTACAAATCCACGTGGTAGTCGACATCCGGCTCTAGCCGGTTCGTGTCTAGCTCCCACAACTCCTTGGCAGCCAGGCTTAGATCGTCTAATTCCGCGTCTGTCGACTGCGCTGACTCTCGCGCTGCGTTCAACTCAACGTTCCTGAAGTAGTTGATGCAGTCTTCTAGGATGTCGTCCTTCTCGGTGACTGCAGGCAATTCCTCGCCCTCTGTAGCTAGCGGTTGCAATTGGGTTTCGAGTACTTCGCTGTCTACCGTTGCTGTTTCGGCTAGACCTCTGGTGATGACGTAGGGAATCTGTGCCATCGTTAGTACGCGTACAATGCAATGGGAAATTCCAGAAGTGAGTGGATGCCTGTACATATGTGGATATGGAAGTAAAGTTCATATCATACCGTGTGATATGTTTTGAATCTAACGGCTGCATCCAGACAAACATCGAGATATATATATAAAAATGATAGGGCGAAATTATAAAATATGCCACAACGGACTAAAGTCCGTAGAATATATATATATATATATATATATATATATATATATATATATATGTGTGTGTGTGTGTGTGTGTGTGTGTGTGTGTGAGTGTGAATGTGTACACGCGCGTATTTATTATATATAAATATGTGTGTGGGTGCATATATATGTATATATATATATGCGTGTGTGTGTGTGTGTGTATGTGTGCGTGTGGATTTTTTTGTGTGTACAGGCTAACACATCCGTATTTGTGTTAAACCATGCATACGTTTTTGATAATAATCTAGTCTCGCACCATTTTTCGCTTGCTGTACACCGTGCTTCGAACACGCTGAGTTCGAACCAGCAATACAGACTGCAAATATACTCACATTTCTTGTACATCGTGTGCATCATCCGTGAAAAAAAAAATTCAGCATGGAGCTATTGTGTTTAGATTATTTTGAGGAGTTAGAACCAATAATCTGAACTTACCCGAAATTACTATATGCTCGAAGTATATAGCTCGGTGCTTCGCAACACGCCGTCGTCATGGTAGAAGTCATCAAAAAGGAACGTGATTGCAATTTCGTATTATATACACATACCCGTAGTGAATGTGATTTCATACGCAGACGGTTATACCATGATTTTGCGTCGAAGTTTGTAGGATGGATCACTAGACCACTCCTCACTAGACCACTCCTCAGACATCACAAGTCAGGCAGAAAAAAACTATAGTTTTGAGGCTTCGTTTTAAACTATAGAACATATGTATGTATATCTATTTTCTTTTCAGACATAGAAATAGCACACGGTTCTGTTCCTCAGCTCCTCCTTCACCTGCTCTACCCAGTCCAGGAGTTGTTCACCGCTTGGAA
>LUCW03000147.1:0-30000 GCA_001586965.3 Sphaeroforma sirkka
GCAGTGCGAAAAATCTCAGCCACGAGTCTAGTCGAAGCCAATTGAAAGGGTAAAAGTATGTGAGTTGTATAGACTTGACGTCGGCAAAATACACAAATTTGCGAGCTAACTCGTGTAAGATGTTTTGTCCCTGATATGTGTTGACATTCAGTTGTTGGTTGAGTTCTATGTAGAGGTAAATAATGAATATATTGGAATACGCGTAAATGCATACTAAATACTTTTTTTATTTACGTCCCTTTGTTTCGAGGTATTAAAATAAATAGCCACAGCTTTTCCATATCGCACCGATGGCTTTTACCGCGCCCACATAAATACATGAATCATAGCCAAATTGACACATGAAGGCGTTTTTATTTTATAGATGTATCAATTTTTTTTTTTAAAACAAATAGTATTATATGTACTTTACTCAGTGTATTTACTGTATTTATTTATTTACATATTTATTTACTGTTTAAATTTTAGAAGGCTATGTTTTTTTTTTAAACAAAATCATAGCCAGTTGTCAGTTGTCAGTTGTAATTTGAAAGTGATGTCATTGCCATTTTTAATGGACAAAAACCAGTGCTTTCTCGAAAACTCTAGTCTCGGATCTCGGAGTCTCAGTCTCTCGGACGGGTAAACTCGTAATAAACGACATAGAAGATTGCGACAAAATCTATTTTCGGTCTCATCACGCATATATTTTAGAGAGAGAGAGTATAAAAATATATGTGTACAGTAATTGTTTTTTTAAATATATGTGTACAGTAATTGTTTTTTTTAAATATATGTGTACAGTAATTGTTCTTTTAAATATATGTGTACAGTAATTGTTTTTTTAAATATATGTGTACAGTAATTGTTTTTTTAAATATATGTGTACAGTAATTGTTCTTTTAAATATATGTGTACAGTAATTGTTTTTTTAAATATATGTGTACAGTAATTGTTTTTTTAAATATATGTGTACAGTAATTGTTTGTTTTTTTTTAAATATAAATAGGTTTTTAAAAAAATAGACTGTAGTTTTTTTTTTTAAATTAATAATTTTTATATATAAAAACAAAACCCAAAAGCAGATGGAGGTTAAGGCGGCTCAGCCGTTCAGGGGCAGAGCCTGAGAGCTTCCAGAAGTTCAGAGGGCTACATCAGTCATCAGTGTATTTTGCGTTGTCATTTGTCATCACCCAAATAAACCCACGAGACTCCGGAGGTTTATTATATGTAGTCTACTACACAGTACATACCCATCCAAAACTTAGATATTAAGAGTATAAATACATTATCATGGTGATGGAAAACACCTTCGATGCATGTTGGCCGAGCGAACTTGACCCAGCGGAAGAGATTTTTGGTAAGCGAATTGAGATATACTAAGACCCAGGAGTGGATTAAGCAAAGTAAATAACTGTTCGACGCGACTACTAGTATACAGTGATTGTATCTGTTTTAGGATACATTTACAAGTACACTATGCATGCGTTGAAGCGCACCATATTTTAGAAGTACTGAAACAAGTATACTGAGTATATGACTTATTGTCAGGTTACTTAAGCCACAATCGTTGGATGTTATAATTTGTCAGGTATATATATATATATATGTGTGTGTGTGTGTGTGTTGCGTATATATATACATATATATATATATATTTACTACCTATTAATATATATATATATATATATATGTATATAAATTTATTTAGAAATTTATATGTATATATATGTATATACATATATACATGCGCATAAATATATAAATATATATATAGCGATATTCATGTAAATTTATATTTTTGCATGTGTATATGTATGTATATCTATGCATATATATAATAAAAATATATACAATGACATACATATAATCATACACAAGTTTATATATATATATATATATGCTTGTATGTTTTATATACTTATGTACTTTCATGTATATGTATAGAAGTATAGAGATTTATATATATACATGTGTTTGTTTGTGTCTATATATATGTATGGATGTATTTATATGTATGTATTTACTGATAATATAAATGCACGCACTGTATATATATATACATATGCACATGTATATATTTCTGTTTGTATAGACATGAATGTATACGTGTGTTTTTATCTATATGTTTGAGGCCAGCGAGGAATACGTTTTTTATATTCTTGTCGTGTTATTGTCATGTTTATGTCGCACTCGATGGTTGGGGGACATTCCCCAAATATTGAAGTGCTTTTAGGCAAAGTTACGTATGAGGAAATCTCGTCTCGGACCGTATATTTTATATGTATGTTCTGTACGGTTGCCCGTTCGATTCAGATAATCCCCGGCTTGTCAAATTGGCATATGATCTTGCAATTATTGCACTGCTGATGTTCTCTTGAAACACTGATTATTGCCTTCTGCAGACCTCATTAGAGACATTAAGGATCCTGAACATCCGTTTACCCTTGAGCAACTAAATGTAGTCAGTCTGGACCAGATCGAAGTATTCGACGAGATTCGAGGTCGGAGGAGAATCACCATAGAGTTCACCCCTACTGTTCCCAGTTGTTCTTTGGCGACCTTAATAGGTATTAGGTTCGATGTCACGTATTGCTTTCGAAACATTACCATAGTGTTCACTTAGCATACCGTCTTTCCAATATATATATATATATATATATATATATATATATTGAAAATAGTGTTTGTGATGACAACGTCTGTATGTTCTGGAACTGCACTCGTGTAGCGATGATAGTAAAGATATTCTTTCTATTGATTGTCATTCTGTTTTATGTCGCTGCTGCCATTACGATTTTTAGAATGTGTTGCTCGATCCAATGTCTACTATCAACGAACTATGAAGCACCCTTCCCGGGGCGGGTGCAACTGTGAATGCTGATGCGAGTTTGTATGGATTTATTGGTTCCCAATTGCACTTGCAGTCACAGATAGACTCACTCCAGTGTCCACTGTGTGTGCTGTCGCTATGCTGAATTTTTTTGGGGGATGTTCACTCGGTCAGCTCGACCGGTGGGGGGACGGTGGGAAGATTTTACCCTTAAATATACACTTCAACCATTGTACCTACCTCCGTATTGCTATCATGCCAAGTGATATTTGTTGCGTATGCTCACAATAGATCGAACGTCATATATCTACGTGTGTTTCTCGAAAGCAGGGCGATGTCCTGTTACTCTACATGCACTCACAACGTGAAATTTTTATGTTGCACTTCATCCAGGATTGTGTATAAGAGTGCAGGTGGAACGGTCGTTTGAAAATAGGAACATCCTGGATATCACCGTGCCCTTGGGATCGCATGATACTGCAGAGGAAGGTAATGTATGCTCGACTCAACTCATTGATCACGCAGTCTGGCCCCGAATACCATACACATTGTACACCTCATGATCGTGGCAGCCATACTTGTTTATCTGCTGCGTTTATGTATGTCAAGTCAACCACACCAGGTTTTGTGCTGCTTCCACATCACCCAGCGTCGGGAGTTATAGGGTGCTGCACTCAAGTTCTAAAGTACACTTGCACTGTGTGCTTATATCATCGCGATCTCTCGATGGTGTATGTGTTCTGTGAGAAGTTCATACATTGTAACGCCTACGCCAGTTCTAATACAAATACTCCCTCCTCATAAACACGCTCTACGAGTGGTATTTCACGCACTCATCCCGCATGTCTATATCATTTAATTACATAGATTCATGTAAATGTCAAATCGTGTGCACATTTTTGTCATTCACGTGTATACAGACGAGTCGAATACAAAACCAAAGACACATTTAGATACGAATGGCCACATCAAAGTAATTTAACCTACAACTTCACTCAACACTGCTCGTATTCTAGTGCACACTTTTGCATTTAAATACACTATACACGGACATACCTGTGTATGTATGTATATATGCATATGCGATATGAATGTAGGTCCGTACTCAGACACATCTACATATGCAGAACCAACTACACACACACAACACTTCACCCCTATCCTTAGTAGTATATTGATATACACCCATTAGCTTGTTCGCATGTACATTCTACGCAGCTCTATACATTATTATGCAGAACGACACGTTGTCTGTATGTACTGATCCCTATTATCCTCATGGTATACAGTGAACAAGCAGATCAACGATAAGGAACGAACAGTCGCCGCCATGGAAAATCCGGATTTAGTGGCCGTTGTGGAGAGGTGTCTTAACCCTGAGCACGACGACGTCTGTGTGTAGCCCAAAGTTTACCACGATTTGCATATCATGCAATCGTCAGCACCTGTGATTTAGTGCTAGTCGCTTGTGTCATGCCAGGTTGATGACTCGCTGGGGAGAGATTTAGGACGAGCGAATTCAGACCTGACAACTCGCATGCGTATGTATGTAGTACTTATATATATATATATATATATGCACATACGCATCTTAGTTTAGCTCTGCTTGTATTGAGTCAGAAGATGTATTTGCTCTAAGCGGCGCAGCTACGCTGGGTACGTGGCCAGGGGAAGCGGAGCCTGCTACTTGTGCCGTGAGAGGATATGTGGGGGAGAGAATGTCATGTAGATAGGTGATGTGTGTGCAGCCAAGCTGCGTTGTGTGCACTCAAGCAGATCATCGGATTGACGTTTAGTGGACGGGTCAGGCGGGCGACCAGGATCAATGTCAGCGGGAAGCAGTAGATTTCATCGTTGTCGATTGGGTGTTGGCGGTCATATACCCGTCAGACACATACATGTGCACCAGTGACCGCACAAACATCGAGCTTGTAGCGCGAGCAGCCACAATATACGTGATGGGCACAGATTAGTCAGTTTGCTGTCTATTCAGTGTCGTTCTTAGGCAAGGTCCCTGTGGTGATGATTGAGGTTGCGGTGTACATACATGCATACGGATTTGAATTTCTATGTACACTTTTACTCGACTGATGTATATGTGATTGAATTTTGGTGCGAGTGAAGTTCTGCCACAGAAACAGTAACCGCACGCAGCTGTGGTCAACCGACACAGGTGCATTCTTGAACTAGCACACAAAACAACCTGGATAGGCCAAACCCAGCATTGGCGAATCATACCATTACCGACAGACCGAAAATCCGAACTCATTCACATCACCACAACAACCTCAACACACCAGCCACATAGCGAGTGAACGATGCAGCCATAGTATTGGACCCCTCACCGACCTGGCACAATGATTATTTTTTAGCCACCACTGAGATGGTGCTATGTGTAATTCTATTTGTAGCTCGACGTGCGAGCTACGTAACGACCTGGCCCACTCTAGTCTGTAAGGCGCAGCGCGAGTGGTAGTTTTGCGATTAGGGCTCTTTATGAGCTCTATGTGTACCCATTGTACCGAACTTACCATCTTGTGATTGGTAATCTCGACCGTGTGGGATACGAAATAAATTGTTTTATAAAAAATACGAATAGGTTCTTAGAATATAATTAAGCGTAGAGGCGAACTATCTTAAAATAGGAACAATTATGAAAGATATACATCTTACGTACGGTAACTTCAACTAAAAGCTCGCGATTAAGCACTACGCACTGTGTCTTGGATGCATCTTGTTGTTTATGCAATTTTCACAAACGAAGACTGTTGGCAATCGATCTTGCGTATATATACCCTACTTAGTTCTACCTTTGGTACCACACCGGGGACGAGAGACGTTTTGCCATCCGGTTGCCACCTCCGAACTGAAGACTTACTGAACCCATACTAAAAAATGGCTCTATTACATTCGTTGCCGGCTCCATACTACCCTGGAAGCAATACATCACATCGTTTTTCGCTTCAGCACACTGAAGCAGTGACCATACTCGTAGCTCATTTTATAATGTCGTATACCGTTGCTATACGTAATTTTTATAATGAAATTCACGAATCTCTGCAAAAATACTGTACATGGTTGATATGTTATTTTTATAATGACAATATTCTACAACAAATCTTCTGCTAAAATACTATATGTCGTGACTAAATGAAATTTTTCTGTTGACATAGTAAGTTTTCTATTAAGTATCTTTGGTATATAATATATTTATATTGACAATATTTATATCTTCTGTTAATGTATTATATATCGTTGGCGTATTTTATGTTTATATTGACAGTATTGATAAATCTTCTGCTAAAATGCTATATATCGTTGATATGTTATATTCATGTTGATTCATACGTCTTTTGCTAAAATTCGATACATCGAAATATTTCAAATTTATATTGACAATGTACTTAAATACTGTAAATCTTTGGTTTATGCTATATTATATTGACGATATGAAAGGGTCTTCTGCTAAAACAGTATATATCGTTGGTATATGATACATTTATATTGTCAATTTTATCACGTTTCCTGCTAAAATACTGCATATTGTTTGTAAGTTATTTTTATATTGACAATATTTAATAGTCCGCTATCATACGTTATATTTATTTTATATTTACTTTCTGCTGAAATACCAGTAATCGCTTGTATATGAAATATTTGAATTGACAATAATAATAGACTAAATATTATATTGCCAATATTGTAATATGTCTTCTGCTAAAACACTATCCTTGGTATATGTGATATTCCTTTTCACAACAATAAGTATTTGGCCAAAATACTATGTATCGTCAGTATATGTTTATATCTATATTAGATGAATTATTAGATTAATAATAAATTTTTTCCTAGATTACTCATATCGTTGATATGTGATATGATATATTGAATATATATATATATGTGTGTATATATATAGTCTACTGTCAAAATCTATATATCGTTGGTATATTTGCATATTTATATTGTCAATCTACTTAAATACTGTGTCCTTGGTGTATATCATAGTATATTGACTATATTAAATAAGGTCTTCTGCTAAAATCCTATATGTACTTGGCATTTATTATTATTATATTGTCAATTTTAACATGTATACTGCTTAAATATTACATAACGGTATATTATTACTTTTATTGAGGACATTAATAAGTCATCTGCAAAATACTGTACCTCGTTAATATATTTTATATTTATGCTGACATCATAAATGTGTTTTGTTTTGAAATACCATATATAGTTTGTATATTATGTATTGACTATATAGGTAAAAATTGTGCTAATATACAATATATTGTTCCTATATGACATTAATGAGTGTTTTGTCAAGATACTACATATTGTTTGTATATGTTATATTTACATTGACAAAAATTAACATTATGCTGATAAAATACAACATATTGTCGAGCTATATTTGTATTGAAAATATTATTGAGTCGTCAACTGAAATATTAAATGTGTTTGGTATATAATATATCTATTCGACAATATTTATGTTTTATGTTTATAGTTAAGATACCCAATTTTGTTGGTATAAGTTATCTTTATTTTGTGTTAAGTAGTCTGCTGAATAATATATATCGCTGGTATATGTTTTATGTAAATTGATAAAATAGTCCTTAATCCCCGTGATTAAGGTATGCAGCAAAATCTGGCCTCGACACTTGTCCATCTTAAGCTCTTATACACCAATGTGAACAGTGGTTGATTGACTAGTCGACCCTATCATGCGTGTGTATTTGTAAGTTATTAATTTCCCATATTTGTTATTTTGCATAAACTACCAACCTACCACATCCCATGGCATGGTTGTTTCTACACCCAATTTTACCCCTGTGATGATGGTATTCATCTCTAAAATAAAACAGTTCTCATTCCCTGTGATTAATGTATGCAGGTAGGTCTGGCCGTAGTGAGATAGGAACTTATTCTTCTCTATCCGACAAAGGAGCGCAAACCAGTACAGAGCTCTCGGGCGAGGTTTTGCTACCCCAAACATCGAACGGTCATAAGTCGACATGCTCAATGTACGCTTGGCGTGTGAGACTCTATCGTGGGGCCAAGTGGCAGTGGGATAAACGGTACGTCGAGTTCGTGAACGATAGTTAAGCCCTTTAGTTGTAGAGAGATATTTGTGCTGCTTTAATGATGGCTTGGAAATCGTTAGTGAATTGTGGTTGCATGTATGGGATGCCGTTCAAGGAAATTAGATGGTCCTGATCGGGTTAATTGCCCGTCCGCCGTCGCCATTATATCATGAGGTTGTACGGACATATCATGGCTAATTTATTTGGTAATTTTGTCTAAACTAGTTTTAGGAGTCGGTAAAAGTAGTTCTAAGTATTAGTACCCAAACTTCAAACCCCCGCGGTGCACGTGCGTGTGTTGCGAGTATGTGCCAAGTGGGCTTACCATTTACTCCCTCGAACGGAATAGGCCGAAGAATCCGATTGACACCATTGTATGGAGGTGGAGAACCTCGAGCTCTTGCAGTCGACCTACCATGTAAGGGAATAGTTTGTAACGCAGAATGGTTGGGGTTAGTGGCAAACGGTTTATCCAGCCACTCGACAAAGTTTGTCTATGCATAAATATATTGCGGTAGAACACCCGACATTCTCCATGTGGATGGTGGGTGGTGTTCGTAAATAGCAAAGTCAATGAATTGACATTGTGCCGAACTTGCTGCGGCCGTGGTCGCCGGTTTCCAAAAGAATCTAAAAGTTTCCTTTTTCCGCAGGTCTTGTGGTGTGCCAATAATTGCCGTTGCAAGCCATTCTGGGTGGCATGCATATAAGCAATAGAGCAGAATTGATATTAGACCTGAATAGGTAATTTGTGTTGAAGATTGGTCAGTATGTGTACAAGCATTAAATGTGGTCATTCAAATCAATTGCAGCGTAAACATTGAGCACTAAGTAGCATAACGTACATGAACTAACGTGACTGAACTGGAATCCTTTTTGCAACCCGTCTCGTTACAGTTCTGAATGTTTGGAACCTGTGACCGTGTCTAGATTCAGCTAGGGTTTTTAGAACCAGTATATCAAGCAGCTTCGAATAAGATATTGAATGATTCGAGCAGAGTCGAGCCTCCGTCGAGAGATATCGGGCTCTCGTCGGGCTTGTCAGAACCACCTAATAGTATATCAGGCAGCTTCGAATCAGACAAGCCCGACGAGAGCTCGATATCCCTCGACGAAGGCTCGACTCTGCTCGACCCATTCAGTATCTGATTCCGAAGCTCTTTGATATACTATTAGGTGGTTCTGAAATTCCTAGTAGAATCTAGACACGGGTCACAGGTTCCAAACATTCGGAACTATGACTTGAACTTGGGTTCCACAAAGGGTCCCTGGTAAATCACATTAAACTCATTCGTGTGGAGAGTTCTTGATGCCCATATGGAAGTTGTACCTCGGAGGAAGTGTCCGGTCAAGAAAGCGTGCGCGTTCAAAACGGTTATTTGTACGAACTACAAGATGCCCTTCAAGGTTCCTGGCGACGGCGATCCTGAATATAAGTTGACCCTTTACACAAAAGCTGTCAAGGCTATTAGGTCGCATAAGGACTTCATCCCACATGAAACCAAAGGTTCCGTCACTCTTATCACTCGGGATACAGTATACAGGTTCAACCTACTTCACAAGAAGTTTCAAGAGACTGCGGACGTTACATATCTTCGTGCTAGTGTGGGAATGCATCTGCAGGCAAGCCTGAACCTACACGCAGCGGAGATTGACAGAATCACCAGCAACGCCGTTGTATACAGCAAGGTAAAAGCGAGGTAGAAGGAAAGGCACTCATTGTACAACTCGGACCAAAGAGATGGAGTGTAATTGCGTGGAGGGTAAACTTCGTTTAGATTGTGGGTATTGCATCATGGTGGAGTATCAGGAAATGATTCCAAAGACAAAAGCGATGTACTTAAAGTAATGAGGGCTATGAAGATTAGATGCGATGGTTTAAGGCAAGCAACTGAGGCTACAACCAGGTTAGTGCCAATCAGAAATGGATTGAAGATCAGATTCCTCTAGAACACTACGTCGAAGGCATTCCTGGAAATTTGACTCGGAGCTCCCTAATCACGAGTCTGGTTACAAGTACGGAACACGTCCAAACATCAAAATTTACCGGACACAAGAATCCCGCAACTCTGAAATACTGATATAAACCGGAGCGATACAAGGAGGATGAATCGTGTGCGGTAGCCAAAGAGCGTACAAAGGCGATGGAGGCGCCTAAAGATTATCTTCAAAGGCCAGGATCAAAAGCGGGCTAAGAGTGTCGATACCAAGCGCAAGGTCGAGCGTCCCACGCCCGATAAAGAACCCAAGATAGTTTACCATGTTGCGCCCGCGCCAGAACAGGTACTTACAGGATCTAGGAGCGTCGTGACGTGTACAATCATAATCCGTGATTCCTTATTGGATACTTCCATAGAGTATGTCAAATCAAATTCGTTTAGGTTACAATTGGTTCAAAGTTCTGAGTAGCTCCCAGTTCCTATCACTGCGAGTCGAAAATTCTCTACCCATGGTTTCTGAAGGATGACACAAAACAATCAACACAGGAAAACAATCAACACAGGACATTGCTCACATGGATTCATTGCCTCCGGCTGAGATTGTAGCTCCAGTACAACCCGAGGTAGATACTGCACTTGTTGGTGTGTCACAGCCAACGGCATTAGAAACAATATCGTCGACGCTACCACAGTATCAACAGAACCACGCACCACAACAACAGAACTACGCACCGCAACAACAGGTTGTAGGCGCATTAGCTATAGAGTATGGAGAGTAGCTGAAGGTACACGATAAAGGATACAATAGACTTCTTCTCAAGTGCGGCTATCTCAGATAGGAAAGGTCCCTGGTCTGAGAGAACCGAACTGAGTCTTTATTTGTCTGAGGAAACGGTACACAAGTTGCAAGCAGATGGACATGCTTGTCCCGATATCCAACAACATGTACATAAGCTCATTGACAGATGCATACCATGTCTCAAAAATAAGATATACAAAAAGGAATTCCATCCCTTACAATCAATCACAGCCGCATTTCCAGTCGACAGAGTCCAAGTAGACACCATAGGGCCACTATTGGATTCCAACAGAGGACACACATATGTGCTAGTATGGCTCGATGTATACTCATCGTACATCATATTACGTCCAATGATGGACAACTCAGCGGCTACTATAGCACGCACGCTGGTACCAATCATCTGTAAACATGGATTCCCACAAATCACACAGACTGACTAAGGAATTAAATATATTAACAACATACTTTCGAAAGTTGTTGAACAAGCGCCAATGCAATACCTAGTCTCTCGGCCGTATCAACCTAAAGTTTTAGGCCCGAACGAACGATCGCATAGAGATTTATGCCACCGTTAAGAAAATTCGTTGAGCAAAATCCAGGTAACTGGTGTTCACGGCTTCCATTCGTACAGATGGGCCACAATCTGCGTAGATCAAGAAGGCACAAGTCACCACGATTTAACGTGTACTTTGGTCGCAGACAGAACCAACCAATGGACTACGACGAGCCAGTGACCGCACCCAGTACAACAGTATCTTGGGAAGAGCGACTGCAGAATCTAGAAGAAGCCATCAGGCCACAACTCGACAATAATGTTGCACAATAACAAGAGAAGATGCGCGCAGCATACGATCAAATATACTAAAAGAAATATGTAAACTTTCAGGAAGGGGACCTTGTCATGGTTCGCTATCAAGGTGAAATGAACAAGCTAACAGCACCAAATGGCGGACCATACAAAATAGTATGCAGGGGGGGCAGCAACGGATTTTTTTTTTTTTACATTGATGGGATTTAAGTCCCCGAATATCCTGACTCGATCAGAGTTGAGCTACTTGGACTTGTAACAAGAGCCAGTGCCCCGGAAGCATTTGCTTCTGATAATCACATACAACCAAACGAGGAGACCCAGTTCTCCTCGATAGTCGACGACAGGCCGTCCATCCGAGGTGATGGATCCCAGGAGTACCTACTGCAATAGACAGATGGGAAGCGTAATTGGACGCATGAATCAGACCTCGCAGAAGCTGATGTCGATACAACATACCGCTAACGCCATCGACACAAACGAAGGCAGTCATGGCCAAAGAAGCCAGCGACGACGAGCACTGATGAAAGATCAGCGAGCAACAGAAAGCGCACGAGGCGAGGGACCTAAGCAAGTCGCACTGATACCACGGGACACTCCCACTTTTCTCGCCCTTGAGCATGCCCCCCCCCCCCCCCCCATACACACACACCAGAGGGACAGGGACCAAAAACTCGGCTGTAGAGCCACCGTTGAGAAGCGTATTCTTAAGCCAAGCTGAGATTAACCAAGAGCACCGGCCAAGACTGATTCCGATGAGCGTGGTAGAGAACTTCCGTTATAGTATAAATTTAAGTAATCGGTAATATGTAACAATCGATAATGGTGGCAGGTTTTTTATCTTATGTCCCCTTAGGGACAAGTTTTTCCCTGTATACAAACACCTACCTCTAGAAAATCTAGTACTGTAAGATGTCACTTCCTACTCCTACGCAGGCTAGGAAGCATAAAGTTGGGGGGGCTGTAGCATCTAGGGACCAGATTATCAAAAAGCCAATCCAAATATCAAAACCCTGGATCATCATATATTGAGTTTTGGAATTAGGATTGTAATATTTCAGATATTAGAGATATTTGAAATATTAGCGGTAGAATCCGTGAGCTACACCGGGACTCCGCGTGTGAGAGAAACACTCAAGTAAAATCTTGAGTCTAGTGAATTGGGGTGTCACATTAGTCGCAAAGATAGAAGTGAAGTCTCCATACTTTGCCTCAACGCGGGAACAACCTGCCATATATGTTGCAGCATCAGAACCAGTTCATACTGGAGATGCACCACAGGCAACAGAATATGAGACATTTGTCAACATCATCGAACAATACCACAACTTGGGACATTACACTCCGGGTCTTGTCGCAAGCTTTCTTGCCTCCTTTGAGGAAAGTAATGTTTGTGTTGTCCACTAGCATCGGGTCTTCTTCCAGTTAAGACATTTTTTTTTGGAAACCACGTTGCATTGGGGCAGTATGGCACACATACCGTGATACTGGTTGCCTCTTCAATGACTTTGTCACGGACATCAGGTATGGGTCCCCATGATGGATTCGCCCATGCATTCAATTCCTGCGCCCACTTTTGTTGTAGCGCATTCTGTTCTTTGGTGTAGTATTTATCTGTGTGTGCATTGTTGCAAACAGATCCACTATGATTTTCCCAAACCGTCGTTCAGCTTCTTGGCAGGATCTGGGTGTAACATCCAGTCTATGGCTGATATGGTTATGCGCATATTCGTTTCCAAGGTGATATACTCTTGACTATTATGTGTTGTTTCATTCGCTTCTTGTAATACCTTTGAAGTTTTAGTATTAAAAGTGTCTTCGTGTAAACGCGACAACATGTCTGCCATCTGGTTGTCTTTGCCTGGGATGTGTATGATGGAGAAGCGGTGGTGGAACGTTTTTGCTATCCATTTGGCTAGCATTGGTTGTAACGTCTGTTGACTGTTCATTTGCGTGCGCGCTTTGTGATCTGTCCACAGTGTTACGTTCCCTCCTTTTATGTAATCGGAGAAATGTTTCAGGCTGTATACCAGTGCTAGTAGCTCTTTAATAATTGTACCATAACGTTGTTGTGCTGAATTCATGCCGTTCAAGAAGTAGAGAATGTCTCTTCCAACCCCATCGATGACTTGAAATAAACACCGTTCCGGAGTCCATAACATGGATATGTTTTGGTTCATTTCTCCTTTCATTCGATTCCGGAAGTGTTTCGTTGTGTGAGCAAGGTTGGGGACATGGTCGCGCATGTAATTTGCTAGTCCCACCGCTTTGTGTAGATATTACTTTTGTTCCGGGTAGTGGCTAGTCCATCATTCTTTTCTGTTTATCAGGATCTGCTTTGAGTCCCTGTGTGGTGATTTTCATACCTAGAATGTTGATCACTTCGACCGCGAAGGCACACTTACTGTGATTGAGTCGGAAGTTTGCACCATTCAGTTGCTTGGTTACTTCACGAACTGTCTTGCCGTGTTCTTCTTCTGTAAGACTCGCAATGACTATGTCATCTACATACACCTGCAATCCTTTGATGTCTATGTGCAAGTTTGTCATGATTATCTGGAGCTGTGCTATGAGTGAGCGTAGTCCAAATTGCGCTTCTTTCCATGAGAATGTGAAGAAAGGTTGACTTGTTTCGTCTACTAGAAAATGGTGAAACCGTCCTGCGAGATCGAGCTTTAAAAGAACTGTGCTCCTTGTAGGTTGTGTAGTACCTCCTTTATTCTCGGTAACACAAACTTATCCCGTTCATAATGATAATTGATCTCGCGTAAGTCGAGGCATCTCCTTTCTTTCTTGAGGAGACCTGTTTAATCATGTTCACCTGTTGGTAACAACGGTAATTTTACTGTTGTTGGTGTAGTTCGTTTGTATATGTGACCATCTGTCAGCCACCTCTGTACATTCTCATCCGATTGCGAAATATACTTGTGAGATACAAAGTTGACTTTCGCGTGCCTCATTTGTCTGACAATAATTTCATTTGCAGGTACTGTGACTGTGGAGCCTGGTAGGTTGCAATGTACATCAGGAGGTGTGTTCGCGTTGGTATCTAAAAGATCTGTAAGTGGCTCCCTGAAACCTTCTTGTTCATGCTCAAGGTCCTCTTCATGTGGCGTGAGGAGTGATTCTCATTTCGCATCTGTTGGTATAAGTGGATTGATTATTCCTGCTATGTATATACCTTTGTATGGTAGAATGTCCATACCGAGAAGTATTGGTGTCTCCTTGTCTGGTAAATCCAATACTTCACTCACTGAGAGGTTTTCCTACGTCCATAAATAATGTTACAGACTTCAGTTGATCCTGTGCGTTGTATTCCTGCATCTGATTATGCTAATTGTATATATCCCGGTTGCGCTCTGACTGAGAGATATAGTTCTGTTACTACACTCTTGTGTATGCATTAGCGTTGTGCGTCCGAGTCTACTAGTGCATTATATGTATTGCCATTAATTTGAATATCAATGTGTAAACGTTGGTCTCGTGGTGCGGGAAGTAAGGATAAAGGTTGGTATTTTAAATTATTTACATTTATTGACAACGTTTCTTCATCTGTGTTTACATTGAGCCTGTCAGCCAGGTCATCCATGTTTGCTTCCGCCCACCAGTTGTTTAGTGTTCATCACCCTCCGTGATGTCTTCGACCTTGCCAGAGGCAATGAACAGTCTTGCTATTTGTACATCCTTCTTGACCTGTTCCTCCGCCTGCTTGGCCTGATTCGAAACCTTCTTGGGACAGAGACTGAACCGGTGTGGGGCTGGCAAAAAAATAAAATTCTTTTCTTGGGCTGGTCATGTTGATTTGGTTTGATTGGGTGCACCATTGTCCGGTTTATGCCGTTTGCTATTAGCGGTAGTGCTACTCCCAGCTTGGTTGGTTGTCTGTGTGTTTTGACGCTTGTTCTGCACTCGCAACTGTTCCCTTAGCACTCGGTCGCCTTGCACTTTGGATGCCGCTCTTATGCATACCTCAGGCATAGTGTGAAACTTAGTGTGCTCTATATCTGATAAGTGCCCCTCACTCCCACCAGATTGTCTTTCTGCCTTGATGAGAGCATCCACCGGTGCTTGTTGTCCGTAGTACATAAGTGCTTGATATTTTTGGACCTTGAGGAGTTGGTAGTGTATGGGTTCCTTGTCTGAGTTGCGGTACCGCTCTTCTAACATCGCCATTGTCTTATGCCCACGCTCTGTGCGCACTTCGACGTTCAGCTTCTTGTTCTGCATGTCATTGAGAAACTTCTATACAGATAGTCTATTGGGTGAGGCCTGAGTCAGTTAATGATAATTCTATTGAACTGCTCAGGTTCCTTGAAGTGCTTAGTTGTATGCGTCTCAAAATCTTTCAAGCTATTGAGTACTGACTTGGACTTTTCCGTTGCATCAGTGGAATCTAATAGGTTTCTCACTAGTGCTGGGTATTTACACAGTGGCATGAACTTTGCCAGGAATAGGTCACTACATCGCGTAGAGAACTCTATGATGTCTTCGCAATTTTCCATTCTAAAGTAACTATCTTTAGGGGGCATAGGAAATTCTGAAGTCTTTAGTACTTCTGCGAGAGGTGGTTCATTTATCTTGTCGCCTAAGCGTGAACGCATGAGCTCTAACTCGTTAATGTATTGACTTGTTTGAATGAGTTCATCCTCATCATCGTCTCCACACTCTTTGATAGCTAGGTTGTATCGTCGTCTGAGCTTCGCATCCACGAGTAGCATACGCCGTTATGGCTGTCGGTCATGGATGCCTACTCTTATTTTGTGTAGAGTCGGTATAGGCACTGATGTTGTTTGTTCCAATTTGGAAATAACCCTACTGACCAGGACATGATTGCCTTGGCAGATTCTTTTGTCTATTCCTTGACGCATCACTGAAGCTTGTATGGGTACCCCAGCCGGTGTGGGTTGTCCGGAGCCACTGTCTGGGCTTGCCCCCCCCGGTGGGCTGACACCTGGGCTATCTGTACCCAGGACCTCTTCATCCCCTCCATACACGCCTGCTCTGGTAGGTGTTGACATCTTGAGGTGTTCATGATGGTGTATGGGTGTTGCGGGTTACTAGTAAAGACTGTTTTTATATTCCGTGCGAATGCGCGCTTCACCCATCTTGTCTTCAGTAATATTTCGTATAAATTAAGTAAAGTGGATTGTATCTCACTTACCTGTGTCGTGGTCTCGCTTTGCTACACTTCTGTGCGAAGTGTTTACCATTCTGTGTGGTACGGTAGCCTTTTGCTTTGTTCCTTGTATTTATGAGGGTTTAAATGGTGCTTGTTGGTCAAGCTTATTTCGTCACATGTGGACGTACTCGTATATGAGAAATTATTTTCTCACGTGATTTCATTGAGATGTTCGGTCCTAGGGACGTTACTCGGGAAAGACCGGTCCTGTTGACATCACCTGTGGAAGTTCGGTCTCTCGTACCTCACTTGCCTGGTATATTATGCTATTCATATAAAGTTGTACCATATGTCTTGACTCAAATTGATTGTTGGTATATGTTACCTGTGTATGGTTGGCACACGATCACCGTGCGTGACTGTGTTGTAGAATTTAGACTCAACTGATGGTTGATCTAATACGATATCTGTGCGTGATCGTGTTATTGTGCTTCTTGCCGCTGCCTTCCATGGCATCTGGTGGTATCCTGTGATTTTTATGTTGAGTGTATGCAATCTAGTGTTCGTGTGTGCTGAATTATGTTTGTTTTGTGTTCTTCTAAGTTGAATGCTCCTTCTACCTATGTCATTGCTTGTTTATGTCGCACTCTGGTGTCTAGTCCATGTTCTAATTGATGTGATGTTACGTGTTTATATAGAAAATTCAACTGCCTATCTCTATTGTTCTTTGTATTTTGCATATGCAATCAAGTTGTTGTTGTTTGGTTATATTTTATTGTCCTGAGTTGAGTGCTAATATATTTCGTTATCTCCTAACAATGTTATCTTTGAGTAACTACCCCTTCAGTCTGAACTTCCTATCTGAAGCGATTTCAATGTGATTTGTTGATCTACACTTCTAAACTGCCTTTCTCGATTGTTCTGCTTGTTTAGTGTACTTAATTAGGTCAATACTTGTTTCAATACTTGTTTATGTGTATGTTATTATGCGACGAATTGTCCCTAACTCACTTTTAACCTCGTGTCTTGAGTGATTTCCATGTGATGCGCTGATTCCAGCGTCCAAACTACCTGTCGTGATGTTCTTAGCTATATTCCTATTGTCCTGAGTTGAGTGCTGGTATATTTTGTTATCTCCTAACAATTTTATCTTTGAGTAACTACCCCTTCAGTCTCAACTTCCTATCTGAAGTGATTTCAATGTGATTTGTTGATCTACACTTCTAAACTGCCTTTCTCAATTGTTCTGCTTATTTAGTATACTTAATTAGGTCATTACTTGTTTATGGGTGTGTTATTATGGGATGAATTGTCCTTAACCCACTTTTGACCGCGTGTCTTGAGTGATTTCCACGTGATGCGCTGATTCCAGCGTCCAGACTACCTGTCGTGATTGTTCTCAGAATGTAGTTGTTTGTTTATTTATCTGTTATTCTAGTTTGTATTAACCATGTATAACTTCATTTATGATGTCGTATTGTCTTTCTATAATAGCATGAGTGAATCTTTCTGAGGTGATCGTATGATCTCTCCTGTTACTGATTGTGACCTGATCCTCGTCACCCTTTGTTAATGTATATAGCCCCAATTGATTTATTGGTTTCTTGACTTACTTACTTTGGACTGGGTTGATTGTCTCGGAAGCTCATCTATTTATGACTACTCGTGCTATGTCGATGATCTTATTATAAGTCATACCTTGTGATTTCGATGTAGAGTGGTTGTGATTCTGTTTATACCTTCTTCGCAGACTATTCAAAGGATTATCTTCATATTCTGTGTTGCTAGTAGGGCGTGATCTCACCTATTCTCCACTTGATGGCATTTAATGGCGTCGTCTCAAGCTGATTTGCTTTTCACTTCGCAAATTAGTTTTGTTAGCTTAAAACAGCGTGTATGTTTCTATCTCAGATTCTTTTCCGAGTTGTTCTTAGCCAGCTATTCGAACTGGAAATGCTCAGCTAGCTATTCTATGTGTTTTAGCTATGGGAAGTGTTTCCCTTAGATTTTTCGTGTGATATATTGTTGCGTGTTTAGTCTGTATTGTCTAGTCGTTAGTTTTATCTCTTGCTTGTGCCTAGGGTCCCTGGCATTAGTGAGTTTTCTTGTTTGAAAATCCCCAACATTGATTAATAAATCATAGTGACACCTCAATTTTTACACATTGAGAATACACTAACGTTCACTCAACAAGTTATAACACCCTGACACGTGTCCAGCTTACTTCTGGAACACGTTATATTCACCTTAGCTGTTGTGCTGAGGCCTCCTGTATTGTTGTAGAGTTTGTGGCTCCACTAAATTCCTTGTCTTTCTTGAGTTGTCCTCACTCGTCTGCGGAGTTGGACTCTCAGTTTCTTCTTCTCTTCTGATAATAGTTATCGTATCAGTTCCAAGGTTTCCACAAGACAGGAGTTCTTCTATATCCACTTACTAGTACATGATCTTCAGTAAGATAGTATGTATTCTTGTTGACTTATCTAAGTAAGGATATTGTAAAAAATGTAGAGTATGGAGAGTAGATGGAGGTACACGTTAAAGGATACAATTTATGCTGAGACCTCCTGTGTTGTTGTAGAGTTTGTGGCTCCACTAAATTTTTGTCTTTCTTGAATTGTCATCGCTCTTCTGCGGAGTTGGGCTCTCAGTTTCTTCTTCTCTTCTGATAATAGTTCTCGTATCAGTTCCAAGGTTTCCATAAGATAGGAGTTCTTCTCTATCCACTTACTAGTATATGATCTTCAGTAAGATAGTATATATATGGTCTTTAGTAAGATAGTAGCTGAAGGTACACGATAAAGGATACAATAGATCTCTTCTCAAGTACGGCTATCTCAGCTAGGAAAAATCCCTAGTCTGAGAGAACCGAACTGAGTCTTCATTTGTGTTTTCTAATTCACTAGACACAGGATTTTGCTTGAGTATTTCTCTCACACGCGGAGTCCCGGGTTAGCTTACCGGTTCTATCGCTAACATTTCTGATGACTCTAATATCAGAAATATTCCAATTCTAATTCTAAAACTCAATATTTGATGATCCTGAGTTTTGGTATTTAGATTGGCTTTTAGATAATCTGGCCCCTAGATGCTACATAGCGCCTAAATATCAATCACGTCCGGGATCGCGATTTTCGGGGCAATCACATAATTCAGCAAATGGTAGGAATTTACAACGAAGGGTTCCAACAGCCAATATATTACCCTTCGCCAATGAACAATATGCAGCAGACGTATTGGCCACCGATTATACCTCAACCATACGGATTCCAGCAGCAGCAGTTTATGGCTCCACAATCGGTGGGTGGCTACCCACAGGCCGTCATATCTCAGGTAGTTCCTTCGTTGAATCTTCCGGGCATGTATAGTAATGCACAGGAGCTAACCATGATTCCACAACAGCAACAGCAGTTCATAACATTTAGTGATCAACATTATACACACCAACCAAAAGTGTCATCAACAACAACAACGCCACACAACTGGAACATCAACAAGCCATAGAACAACATGAATCTCTCAATCAACGAACTTTCGAACGCCTTTAAATAAGTGTAGTCTGAGCACTGTCAACGAGAGACTACAGGTCTCAGGCGAGATTTTACAGCAAGAAACCATCTTTGATTTATGGAAGTCGTCAGAGTTAGTTCCTTCCCGAGAGCTAATCAAGCTGCTCAAATTACTCCCAAGAGTTGAGTTATCACTTAACCGACTTCCGAGAGCAGATTTTGTTTCTCAACCGATTCCCGAGAGTGGATTAAGCCTGTCAACTGCAAACATTCTAATAATAGCTGCGGTTCTATGTGAGTCACAACCTATGTGGAAAGGCATCATGTGGTCAGCGTGAGATTTAGTTGCAAAGAAGTTGAAATAGAAAAGCATCGAAGTGTTAAAGTGTTCCGCACAAGGTTTCTTATACTGACCATATGAGTTTTTACCCTGGCCAGCCCAAGCGGCTAAACACTAGCACAAACACTTTAGGTGTAAAACTAAAGGTGAGGTCAGAAATAAATATATACATTTACACTTTATTTAAAGTCTACTACATTGCACTCTAACAGTCAATATCACACCAATCACGCATCACATTTTGCACCACAGATAGACTTATCTTGAAAGATTGTAGCACATACAGACTTATTCAAAGATTGTGGAAAACTATAAACAATTCAAAGTCTATAATCGGCTACCTATAAGTGTGGGTCGTGTGTAGTGCGTATAAATCGTTCTCATTTTTCTGAGAGGGTCTTTCTCCTAGAAGCTAATTCGAGAAACTAGTATGTGAGTCGCCGTGACGTGTATATCAGGGGCGAGCTCGATCTCCGATAAGAGCCTGAGTTGACTAAGTATTTCAAGTATATTAGATGTGCGCGAACGGAGATCTGCAATCGCTCCAGTGTTTTCTGAGTGGATACAGATAGTGCGGCCTCGGAACTATTCTGGGTGGAGCCCTGCGAGGTATACCCAGATATTAATTCCAGTGGTGTGATCAAGTACCGCTCTTCTTGACGTGCTTGTTCACGTAAGAAGTGGGCGCTGGTATCCACAAATCGGTGTCACACTTCCGGCGGTGGGTGGGCGCGGCGAAGGTGGAACCATTCGCCCGTAATGACAAATTCTCCCCCACCTATGGTCGACGCTGCGTCGACATAGAACTGAACCTGTGGAAAAGCCTCCGATCAAGATCAAATGAGATAACACATTGGTTTTTATTTGTATTTTAAATAGTTTAATACAAGTTCTTTATCCAACATTTCCAAAGTGTTCTAAATTCAGTTCGATGGCACCAATAGCCTGAGTATTTAGTATGTCTCATTTACTTGGACCTATTTGAGACATTAGTAAATATAGGATATTATAAGCTAGATTTTATTTTCTCTGAACCAATACTTACAGGTTTTGGTCTTCTCGCCAATCCCCAAAATTCAATGTCTTTTTCTTTTTTTAACTTTTCTTCAGATGGAACTTTATTTATATTAGCTATTGTATTAACGCGACTTATGTTTTTATGTCTATCTACAAATTAGTACTTTAGTCAAAATTATTCAATAAAGAACAGCTAGAGGTAAGTCCTGTGTGATCGAGGATATTAAGGCTCTTACCAAGAGGCAGTCCCGATCGTTCTTTCACAAGCTACCACTGCTAAATCTTAACTGACTTAAATTGTATCTTAGTTTATATAACATAGTTTAAAACATAGAAATATCCATCGAAGTTTACAGATCTCAATAGGTGTTAGACAAGCCAGAAAGTCAGGTGCCTCGCCAGTTGGTCAAAATTCGATACTATGTGCACATGTCCTCGCGCATCTCGTTTGGGATGCGTTTGTTGGGATGATCTTTCCAGTTGTTGCCTCTAGGAAGTAGTCAGTATAATCTGGTCACAAAACACACGTGCTGGCTGGAAGATGATAGGCAGCCACCTAAGCCTTTCAGCCGTACTGGCGAGTTCCTTGTATGTTGCTTTGTGGATTTTGCTTCATGTGGCTAACAGTGCTAGATATTTTGCTCGAAGGGGGGAGGGGTTCGCGTGATGCCCACTGTTCGTGTGCGCATATACCATAAGATGCTGATTCATTCCACGGTGGGATGTGGGCTAGTAGTTTTGGTTCGGAGATCTTAATCTCAAACTTGTGAAAAACGTTACGGATAGTCTGTAAATATGTCGGGCCTCTATGTGGTTAGGAAAATATAGCGACAGATAACTGTCAACCCATCCCCACGTTATCACGCAAGTCTAATGCTGTCGCTAGTTGTTCGTACTCTTGGTGTGATTTTCCATTCCCAAAATTCGGGGATACTTTGAAACAACACTTTGTTCTCGTGTTCGAGTCCCATGAGAAGGACAAGACGAAAGGCACTCATGATGTCCACTACTGATAGTGTATATCCCTCTGGGCATTTTGATAGGCGATTTATCATATCGACGATGCGTGCATAGTTGATCTTGTGTATGTCGAGCTGTGCATTGATACCTAGGCCTAAGTGTCATGGGTACGATTGATTATGGCTTGGCGGTATTTAATTGTTCCGTCGGCTTTGTAAACACTATACTCCGCAAGGGGGAGATGTGACAGTGTGGGAGGTCTCATATGCAATCAGCTTTTGAAATCCTCCTATTGTGTAGCTATTTTTCAGGTCCTCCTGCAATTATGATTTGGGCTAAGTCTTTGTGCTCTTCGTAGGTTTTGTGGTTCTTATAAAATACATGTTGTGCGTGTTCACCATTGTAGCCAATTCTGCCCCTTGTGTCATCATAGTTAACACTGTCACGGAATTCATATCCGTGTAGAGCTTTATTGAGGGTAGATGTGTTTATAGTAAAAGTGGGGATGAGGGCTTCTCAAATAAATGACCATTGCAGTTCTGAGTTCTCGAACTACGACTGTATCGGTGGCTGACATTCAAGAGTTACAGGCAATGGTGTCTCAAGTCAACCTTTTTGTGTGAGCCGCACCGTGATGAGCGGTAGGTTCAGTACAGCCTTCAACATTCCCTTCATGTTTGTAGCTGCAGGCAGATCCTCGTGGACAAATACCGTTCCTGTTGAAGTTGTTGCATGTGCTATTATTTTCCTGCTGACTGTTGCAATCACCAGTTATTTGTTTGTTCTTGTTCTCTTTGTTACTGGTGTTGTCTTGTGTGCATACGCAGAACTGTGTATACACAAAAGACTGTTTCACAGTTGTACTGTTTGCAAGAACTGATACCCTGGTTGAATGATGATGATCCTACTGTGACCACTTGCTTGGCTGCAACGATATTCGCAAGACGTGTATGAGTCTTGCCTAGATTTACTAGCCCTTCTGGGTACTATTTTTTAAGTATTCGCAGATCATACCTTGATATGTAAGGTGATCAGCGATGCACTTGTAGGTCATACACTCCGCATTATCTAGCGAAGAGGCTATAAAATGAGCCGTCCAAGTGGCAAACAAGTCTGGAAAAGACTTGAATGTCTCGTTTTCTTCTTTAGATGATAATGTATCATTCTAGCCTTGAATGAATACGTTTGTAATATTTGGGGCGTCTGCATCACACGGAGTACCTTTTTTTACACCTTGTAAAGAGATTGGAACACCTCTAGTGAACTTTATTACAAGTTGTCTGGTAGATCGGGGCGCACCGATCGGAGTTTGCGATTGCTTTCAGCACGCATCTTCAGAATGATGTCACTAGCGGCATTATTTGCCATCTGATCGAGCTGAGCTTCCAAAAGTTCCATCAAGTTCGCTTTAATAGACAACATGGCTAGTACTGCTCCTTCCCTTCTCTAAATAACGAGTTTGTGTCCGACTTGTCGCCAGATTGCTGTGAGTCTACCAGTGGAGGTGTGGTGGAATCGTACGATACTGGCACAGCGGGGTTCGTCCTACTGCTCTTTGTCGGTTCTGGTGTGGTTTCGCCTATCATTTCACGCCGGTCTCCGATCGATTTTGGCTGGTCTGGGGCGTGCGTGCATTGTCCGTGGATACTGGATCAGACTGTTGCCGCAATATCTCCTTTTCCTCTTCTGACGATATGTAAATTAAACCATCTCCAGGTTTTAAACTATTGTGAACAGTGACTAACTAGCTAGTCGACCCTGTCGTGTGTGTATACTTGTATGTTGTTGATTTACCATATTTTCTATTTTTGCGTAAACTACCAACCTACCAAATCCATTAGTATGTTTTAAGTTTTTACTATGAATTTCACCCCTGGGATAAATGACATTCATCACTGAAACAAGTGATTATCTTTAAAACTTAAGCATCTCAAGGTCTTAAACTATTGTGAACAGTGACTGACTAGCTAGTCGACCCTGTCGTGTGTGTATACTTGTATGTTGTTGATTTACCATATTTGCTATTTTTGCGTAAACTACCAACCTACCAAATCCATTAGTATGTTTTAAATTTTTACTCTGAATTTCACCCCTGGGATAAATGACATTCACCACTGAAACAATATTAATGTCTTCATCTGAAATACTATACATGATTGGTATGTTGTATATTTATATTGACAATCTACTAAAATACTGGATATCTTTGGTATATTTTGTATGTTATATTATAGTTATAGTATATTGACAATATTGGTTGTAAGTTATATTATAGTGACTATTATAAGGCATATTGTAAGTTATTTATGTTACATATAGATATGAGTTATATTACTGTGACAATATTGGTAAATGTTTTGCTAAAATACTACGTATCGTCGATATATGTTGTATTTATATTGTAAGTATCGACAAGTCTTATGCCAAAACACTAAATATTGTTGGCATATGTTAGATTTTTATTGACTATATTAATGAGTCTTTTGCCAAAATGCTACATATCGTTGATGTGTTTTGTATTTGTAGTGACAATATTAATAAGTCGTCTACAAGATAATAGATATCGTTGGTATTGTAATTCCTATTATGTTGACATTATTAATATGTCTTCTGCTAAGATATTATATCATCGTCAGTATATGATATATTTTTATCCACAATATTGCTAATAAACCTTTGCTAAAAAACTGTTTATCGTTACTATAAATTGTATCTACAGATAAGCATTTTTTGATAAATTACTGTCTTTGGTATGTGTTAAATTGTATAAACAATATTAAAACGTGTGCTGCTAAAATCCTATATATCATTGGTTATATCATATTTATACAGCCAATATGAATAAGTCATCTGCTAGACTACTATATATCGTTGGCAATCATTTGGTGCATGTTATATTCATGTTGACAACATTAACAAGTCTTTTTCTAAAATGCAATATATCGTTGGAATATTCAATATTTATATTGAAAATCTACTGATATAATGTACCTCTTTGGTATATGTTATAGTATATTGACAATATCAAGTGTGTTCTGCAAAAATACAGATGTATGTCGTTGGTGTATGCTATATTTATATTGTCAATTTTCCAAACTGTCTGCTAAACCTTACATATCGTTTGCATATACTATTGTGTTGAAAATATTTAATAGTTTTGGACTGGGATACAATACATCGTAATTTTAAAATTGTCACAATTAAAAATAAGTCATCTGCTGAAACGCTTCATATCATCTTCTGCTAAAATACTATATGTCGTTAATATATCTGTTCCGTATGTACTGATAATATTTTATAATATTTCGTCTACTAAAATAAAATATGACGTTGGTTTATTATATATTTGAATTGACAATAACAGGTCTGTTGAACTACTATATATCGTTGTTTAATATTGTCTATATAATGTTATGTCTATATTGGCAATATTTTAATATAGGTTTTCTGCTGAAACATTATCGTTGGTATATGCGATATTCCTTGTCACAATAATAATAAGTATCCGGCCAAGATACTATATATATATATATATATATATATATATATATATATATATTCTACCCTCACCAACATATTCCAACGTTGGAAAGAAAATACCATGGGCAGACATATCTTCACGTACTTGAGTTTGACGTACGAATGTCATGAAGGTCACTTAAAACCACTCAGCCTTTCTATTCGTCGCCTCACCGCATACGCCGTGACATAATGGCGTGTCGCAATCCTTAGCAGGCATACTTGCTACACAGTATCTGAGATGACGGCTCAGGCCACAATTGTGCTAGACGTTTATACTCAGCCTTGTTTTGACAGCATCACTTACACATACGGAACACGATTGCAGTGATCCGTTGAGATGCTGCTAAAGAAGTCACCGTAGCTTTCCTTTGACAAAAGTGTTTATGAACAACTCGTGAATCTAGATCACGGTTGATTTGCCAACCGTTTGACGAGCTTGATATAGACACCTCTGCTTATAGATCAATATTGATTTGTAAAACGTTGAGCTTACGTTGAGCTTCAGTCATTTTAAACGTATTTCCGTGGTCTCATGGTTCTATTTGTTCCAGATCTCGCACATGATCGTGTCGATCGCGTTGTGAGTAAGGATATATATTCTCGTCCAACCTTTTTGTACGTGGTTCTTGGACAACTTTACTGCCGATATTATATCCCTTAAACTTAAAATTGGGGAGGTCGACAACCAAATGCTTGTTTGCAGCGCTTAGAGTGTGGTCTACATATACGAGTGAATTTACACACTACTACTGGCAAGGAATAAGTCTTCCACAGGATATACGCATGTCAATGCGAGCGTGCGCAACCTCGTTCGGAAGACTAAAGCAAAGTCGCAGAAAGACATGCGTTACGGGGAGCTATCTACATCGTAGTACTCAAAATAGAACGATTGTTTCCAGATAGTTGGCGACTGAACAAATGTAGTTGTAACAACCACAGAAATTATCATCTGACACAACTCTACTGTGCTTGCAATTATAGCATCATAGTCGTGTAATCCGTTACATCACCGCAACACCAGCTTCTTTGTACGGCCTAGAAATGGGATTCATTCAGTCTTTCTTCGAAAACCTTGATCACATCTGGTTCTCGTTGGATTGTGTGGGTACATACTGAAAAGGATTGTACCAGCCCCCCAAGCTTGCTCGCTACAGCAGACCCGAGTAGCCATACCAGTGCAGAGTGCATATATCAGATTCTCTGTGCATACACAATCTCTGATGTTGCCTTGCACGACTCCTTTGTGTACAGAGGATTATGATTTCCCAGGAGAATACAAACACGGTTGCCGGCGTGTTGTTACATGCTATGCT
The DNA here is from genome assembly GCA_001586965.3 of Sphaeroforma sirkka. Classification (NCBI taxonomy): domain Eukaryota; class Ichthyosporea; order Ichthyophonida; genus Sphaeroforma; species Sphaeroforma sirkka. Next base: position 27,230 of record LUCW03000147.1, read on the forward strand.
GGCAAAGCCTACGTTTAAATGCAGGTGACCATGCCAGGTCGAGTCTTTGCTCGACTCCACACATGCCTTGGTGGATATTCCAACAAAACCGCGCACTAGGGCCGGTATATCGGTTGAGAGTGATACTATTTGCAATTAGAATATCTAAATCACGTCCTGCCCCGACCATTCCTCGTGTAATGAGTACGTGGAACGTACAAACCTTCTGCCACTTGTACGATACAGCAAGTCATTGTCCGATCTATGCCTCTCCTATCAAACTTTGATCATCCAGGGATCCAATCAATTCATTTGATAGACAAATATCAGTGTCTTCGGGGGAGCACACTAAACTACGCTCCCATCAAAGTGTCATCAGAGATGTAGCTTGAAGACAAGCCAACTTCATCTACGCCGCCTACACTGTTCAGGCAGCTTTTGAAATTGCACCATACTCTGGTATTTCTTCCGTCAAGAGCACCCGGCACCTTCGAAACAGAAGGTACAACATGAAGCAAAGTGCAATCAGGTATGGCATGTCTGGCGCCACTTCCTCGTTCATGGAACGACAGAACCGAAACGCATTCTTCCTAATGTGTGTAAAAAAATCTTCGAATTTAAACAATATCAGACGCCCGGCTGCACATGTGTGCTTATTTGCATGGCCAGGCTTGTTAACTGATAGAGTAAGGGTTTCCGCCCGTCTTGCATTCATCGTTGGTTTGGTATACCCAAGATAGTCTCAGATCACACACAGGAACGTAAGCATATGATGCGACCGATCCGCCATGGGGGGCACCATATGGCTTGGCTGTGTATGGAAACAAAAGATGTACATAAGAAAGGGAGGTAGGATGCATAGTTTAGCACACATACAATTCAGGTATGAATACACACGCACAACACAAAGATTTCAGACATTGATTTCGTTGATGAATTCGGTCATTTCGCAAGTTCCGGTTTGGAATATCTGGACAGCAAGCATGAGGGCAACACGACATGATAGTACCTATTTTCTAGACTCTTCCGAAGTCGTTTTTAACAGACGTGCTTCTACGAGATATGACGTCGCTGAGCTTAAGAATGCCATGATATTCTACAGCAAACATAATCCACAGATCTTAAACAATAGAATACATATCCAGTGTAAGGGGTGCCCTTCAATCAGCCCTATATCATCATAGTACTGACAAAGAAAGTCTGTTATATACCACCGAACTGTCGTGGTGAGTTGTTCAGCCGTAGTTCAGCTCAGGATCAATAACAAATAGAGCCTTCTATTGTAATTGCCTTTTAGTACCTTGCTGACGCGCAATATGCCTGAATTCGTAAAGATCAGTTTTCGTTGAGCCTCGTTGGATAAATCGCGACCTTCTGTACAGTTGGTAGAGCGTGGCGTAAAATGCATCGCCGAATCTCGGTTTCGCGTGGTACATGAAAAGGGGGGCCACCTGATGTGCAGTGGGTAGGAATGGAGCTAGTGAGGCGAATCGTCGGATTGGAACTTAGCGGAGAATGGGACAAACACAATACCTGATAATAGCCTCTACAGAGATAAAAGTGGAAAAAAATGTGATCAGGCACACTAGATTAAGCTCTACTCAGAGACTGTTCAAATACCATACCCACCAAATACACTTTCATCAACAAATGTACTCTTCTGATCATTATATGTAAAATACTTGGCTCAGGCTGGTGCATATAGTTAGCAAATTGCACGTCAATTATACGTAAATATCAAGGCTATCCGTTTCATTTTGATTGGGAACTTGAATGCGTGGGTTGTACTCGCTCCAAGGACAGGTGAATATCAAGCATCTTCATTACTTACTATCAAGGGCAAAATAGCTGAGCCCGAGATTTCAGCGCACAACTTAATCCTTGGCTGATGAGATGTAGGTGTGCGGTCAGGCTTGGAAAATCTTTGTAGATGACAGTTTATTGATAACTGGTAGATATATTTCAAAAAGACAGGTCAATGAGGCATTTCGATCATGCATACCTTATGTAGATTATTGCGTAGATGCTGCTGTCTCTGTTTGGATACGTTTTGCAGCAGCTCCGGAAGATTTGATATCTGTGGATACAGCCAAATTGATCACAAATTAAAAAAATAATGTAAAAACACTTTCACCCCGCAACCGAAGCCAGGTACAACTACTTAGAAGAAAAGTTTATACGGACAATCGACTTGTAGTTAGTTTTAGCCTGCCATGGCATAGACCCATTGCAAACATGATATTCGAGACTTTTCTGGTACACGAGACGCATGTGCTCCTCGCAAGCCTCAACTATTAGGAGTTGACGACTGCTTCACTTTACGCCAGGGGAAGCGTAGAGATCCTCATGCCAAAGTGTGAACTGCTCGCTATAGCCTGCTTGTCGTGAATTGTCATCCGTTCCAGTGGATATGGTTGAAAATGAATAAGAATCCATGGCTCGTTACACGATTTATACAAACTCGAATCCATATTCTAAACGAGAAGACTGCTGCTATGTATTAAACCACACATTGACTGATGTAAATACCAGGAAAAGCAATATCAGCCCTATAGCAGAGATAAACATCAACGAACACCATTTCACACCTCTTCGATGCCGATGCCGATACTGAATAAGCGCCAGTCCACCATCCCGCTGAGTGGCAAGAAGTATTCACTGCCTACCACCACCGGTATGCATCCAAACCAGATATATTCGATCAGCCGAGGACTCCATGTAGCATGCCCTGAGGTGAACAGTGGTAGAAGCGTCGTAGATGTAAATCTCGATGTTCAGACTCAATCCGCCAA
>LUCW03000147.1:37500-42500 GCA_001586965.3 Sphaeroforma sirkka
CAATGCCAGATTACAGGACCAACTGCCAATCTATAATTAGATCAAATCCGGGCAAAAATAAACGTGTTTTTTTCTTCTTCTCAAAAGTTCTCTCCGAAAAGAGTTTTTCTGCAAACCTCCTCGACTACTCTCTCTCTCTCGGTGTAGAGAGAGTCTCGGGCCCTCGACACTCGGCCTCGGTCGGCCCTCGAGTCTTTCGACTGAAGTCGCCGACTCTCCGTCTGCAAATATCAGCGGTTTTCTCTTGGCGCTTTTTTAACCGTTAACGTGATGCCGGTGCGCGGTGGCTGACTGGCAGTGGCCGGTGCTACTGTAGTCCGGTGCACCACTTGACTACTACAGTTTACACTCTACACCCCCCCCGGTCTTTGCTTCTTCTTTGTATGTATCTCTTTGAAATAAAAAATGTGGGAATATAGTATATACACCTTAGTATGTTGAGTTGTTTATATTGTGGATAAATAGGCAAATTGACCGTGCGTGTCTGCAAGGAGGAAGTCACCTGGCTAGAGTTCACGTACATTCATTGGTTATATATATATATGCATGTATATGTATAGAGTTTATATTGGAGCAAGGAATGTATGCTGAGATATAACAGTAGCACTCGAATACATGAGTGGCGAACACCCCGCCTTGGTCCACCTTACTACATACTTGCACAATTGACTACTCTAACAGTTATACACACACCTAACGCATTTCAACTGCATACACATGTATGTGGCAAATAACCACATCCTTATCAATAATATCTGAGCGCAAACAGGCGACTCAGTTTTATATATATATACAAAATGGGACGCAAAAAAATAGAGATCGCCAAGATAAACGACGACAGGAATCGTCAGGTATATTGTTTTATCTTGTATGTTATCATGCATAAGTGTAGGTTGTTATCTACTATATAACAGTGGTTTGAGAATGACATTCGTGGACTTTTGGCTAACCATGTCCAAGCACCACGCAGCAACTCGCACACGTCAAGTATGTTGACAGTATTGTATGGGCAATCGACAGGGGTTAATGTGAGCATGCTTGATTTTCTAGATCGATAAAATATTTCTTGTTCTCTATCTGCCATCAGCCAACAGTACGCGAGAACTACCGACGTATGTCCATATGAGGTGCATTAAGTCTTAACACATCGTTTGCCATATTTAGTGTGTAACGTTTACTATGTCTTTCTTGTTGACACCTCTTACATATCGCAGACTGAAGTCTTGGGGGTGTTTTCTGTCTGCACATATTGATTATTGGAATGTGACCGACTATGTATCAGCTTTAACGAGCATCTAATCGTTGGTATTCTACTCGTATCTAACGTTTAAATATCTAGTGGTTGTGTTTTTAAGGCACATATGGGCACGTGTTCCATGTGCTATTTCTCAATGTACCAAATAATTACAATCACACAGATCACGTTCAACAAACGCAAGCTTGGGTTGATGAAGAAAGCGTACGAGCTTAGTGTTCTATGCGGCTGCGATGTGGGGCTCATGATTTTCGATAAGCAACTACACCAGGTGAGGAAAATACGTCGAGAGTCGCCTACTCCAGTGTATTGATACGGACCGCTTATGTCTATGAATTATCACATCAGATAATTGGCATACTGACCATGTATAGAAGACAGCTTCCATCTGTGCCTATCGTATCACCGAAATTCAAAGCACGCGTAACCGAGCTACACACAAACACACAAACACACACACACACACACACATATATATATATATATATATATACATATATATACATACATATACATATACATATACATATACATATACATATACATATACATATACATGCGTATACATATATACATATGCGTATGCGTATGCATATACATATGCATATACATATGCATATACATATATATGCATACATATACATTATACATATGCGTACGCATGCATCATACTCATACTCATACTCGTGCTCATCATACGTATATACACGCATTAGCCCGGATATATATATGTTATACATATGCATACATGCGTAATGCATATACGTAATACATATGATATACGTATCGTTTGTATACATATACGTAGTCATGATGCGTAATGCGTATGCGTATGCGTAATGCATTACATGCATATGCGTAATGCATATGCGTATGCGTATGCGTATGCATATGATACGTATACGTGTATGCGTAATGCGTATGCATATGCATATGTTCACATTGATATTGCGTGCGTACGTAATGCATGCGTATGCGTATATGTATGCATAATATATGGCATATTATACGTGCACTTATAATAATATTACAATCATAATCATACTAATCACATATGCATCATGCATATACGTATGTCATGTTCATCCGCATTCATACGTATGCATACGTATGCATATACGTATGCGTATGCATAATACGTATGCGTATGCGTATATGCATTACATGCGTACACATATACGCATATACAGCAACATGCGTATGCGTACGCATACAATATGCGTACATGCGTGTACGTACATACATATATATATGCCATATATATATATTATGCATACGGACATGCATACATACACACACGTACGTACATACATACGTACGTTATGTGCATATGCATATAATATATATACATATAATATTATATGGATACATACATTTATCCCTGCATCATTATTCCCATTACGTATGCATATATACGTTATGCATACATACGCTCATATATGGATGTTATATGGATATATATATATATATATAATATATATTTGTATGTGTGTATGTATGTATTTATTTTATGCATGTATGTATGTATGTATGTATTGCGTATATGTAATGCGTATGTATGTATGTATGTATGTATGTATGTATATATATATATATATATATATATGCATACACGTACACACACACACACACACACACTCACACCCCTGTATATATATATATATATATATATAAATTCTCTAATCATGTATGTTATCTGTAGTAGCTATACGTATTTTATAACAGTGTGCATCGTTTATAGGTAGATGCTTGCATTTAGAGAAAATATAGAAGGGACGCGTAGTGTTGCGTCTTGTTGGTGTTGTGTATCATACTTCGATATGCGAGCAGGCGAGGCTCAGAGTTGTTATATTTTTGAAGTCCTTTGGCCTGATAAGAATGTTACCAATTTAGTGATAATTGATATTCTGTGACCTATCTCGCAGTATTCAAATATCGACATGGAAATGTTATTCGAGAAATATAAAGAAATGGACTCTGAAGCCAATAAGGAAGTTTTTACCAATACCGACATGGATGAGGTATGTGGCTGGGTTCATATTGGTGCTCCTGACTTGTCTGCTCCGGGCTTTGCTTGTGTTGTTCTAAATGTTCATCTTTCCGAGAAATTGTTTTTTAATTTTCATGAGGTTACAGTTGGTAGAGAATTCTGCGTTCTCGAGCATCTTCAAATATCCAGATTTGTTGTTTGCAATTGCTAGATCTAATATTTCTCGAGTTCATATACCCCGTAGTGCTTGTATCCACCGTATCATTCGGTTCAATTCTCTCGAGGGAATATATCATGGTTCTTGTCGGTTCGTTAAAAAGTAGAATTATACGGGTCTGCGGCCAAATCGTACGTATCGTATACATTTGTCTACCCTATTGCTGTGCTCATATCGTCTGACGCGACTCTCTCCTCTATCTTTGAACTGATGTTTGCCCTACAATGTTGATAGAAATCCCTTGACAAATCGCGCAGTTGACCGTCTGTCCAACTTCAATGTTTTCCGTAGTCATCTCTGATTTAATTCTAACTATATCACCATATAGCAATTTGGCGCCAAAGCAGAAGAAAACAAAAGGTTAAAGGCTCAAACCCAATTCAATCAAGCGCCCGGGCTTTTGGCAATAGAAGGACAACCGGGTCAACCAGGAGTTCCAGGTATGTATATATATTCAAAGTACTTGGTTGCTTAGCAGTATGCAATCTTCAATTTGTATATATGTATGCGTGTGCACGTATTTGAGGTCATGGTGAATGCCCTCCTGATTAAAGGGCTGAAAACGTACCTCCATACCTCGTATAGGCCAGCAAGTGGCAGGACAACCGCTGACGGCACAACAGCACCACCAGCACCACCAGCAACAACAACAGCAACAACAGCAACAACAGCAACAACAACAACACCAACATGCGCAACCGGCGCAACTGCAATTGCAGCACAGGGTCTTGCTACCACCCTCAGCCGCGTGGACCTTATCCCCACGCACAGCGACCCTACGCACCTCAGCCTCAGTACCCGCCGCATGCGCAGTACGCTCTCGACCCCGCAGGCCATGGTATGTTATGTTTTGAAGTGTGAAGGATGCCTGAATTAAATTAAGTGTGTGTTTGTCGTTATGCAGCGAGTTATGATCCAGCTTCGATGGAGGTGTCCTATGGGATGGAGTGGAGTATCTTACCGGTTGCTTAAACCTTTGCTCGATTTGTTTCCGTGCATCGAGCAAATATGGGTAGGCCGATTTTGTTTACAAATCGTGTAGGATATACGTGGATGTTACTGTCTGTGTATAGACGTATATGTGTGGGGGCATTAGCTTGAATAGCCTATGTGTCTTATCCTGATCTAATTGCAACGCAGATACTTGCGCTCGATAAGCGAAAAGCCATAGAGTTGCAAAGTGGTTTTCTTATGTGATACTGTCGTTGGGTTCTATGGATGGACCCCTCAGGCACTATGTATGACATTGTTAAGAATTTACGATACGATCCAATTGCAGTGGAATCCACAACCCCCTGCTCCTGGACAAGAAGGACAACCTGCGGAATATATTCAGCATCAGTTTTATCCTCAAGGTAAGGCAACCTTCGATGTAAATGGTCTATTGACCCGAGATAATGTCGAACAACTCGGTTTCTATCCGTGATTCACTGGATTTTTCGTTCTCAGTTTGTTTCGGATACAACCGTCAATATTATTCTCTACAACAAAATCAATATAAATGTTTGTCGTCATTTGTACACACATACGGAAACATA
>LUCW03000147.1:47500-65000 GCA_001586965.3 Sphaeroforma sirkka
GTCCGAGAATAATGCCGAGTATGTAACCATCGTTACGGTAAACTTTAGTGTGACGTGGTTTCTGTTATTTTATTCGATTGCCATCAATCTTCTTCGTGGTTGCGTTTTCAATAACGTTTATTCTTTATTTTGATTCCTATGTGCAGTGGAAGTCCGTCGACCAAAAAGAGGAAGCTCGATGAATGATAAATTACATTAAGCAGAACAAAAGGCGAGTGAGATGTTCCGATTATGATAATAAATAACTATGCTGCCAGATATGAGCAACAGCGGTGGCCCTTCCAAATTAATATCAAGTCTGTCAATATACTTCCATTCGCACACATTCAGTATTATTAGAAGACTCCAGTTGAGGCGTAAATACTTCCCTCCAGCGCTGGTCGGAGTTCACAAGCCATCGCGCGAGCGTGTGAAGTGCAACCTAGTCTAATTATAAAGAATTGTCTTTCGTCGAGCGAGTTGTACAAAAGCAGACTTGAAATTTATAAAAATACATCACCTCTGGAGAGTGTGAGGACTGGAAAATCTGCGATACACTCCAGGGCTCAGGCCTCAAGACGAGAAGGATGAGTTTTTTAGACTTTTCACTGTCGCCCTTCTCTTTCCGACAAGGTCATGAAGAAGAGGCTTTGTATTCTGGATTCCTGGAAGTTTCCCCCAGAGCCTCAGGCCTGTCACAGGGGGATTTTGTTCTTTAAAATAGATCGAAACACTCCCTAAAAAGTGATAAATGACAATGAAGTCGGAGTAGAGAGTATTTACTCTATTTATATTTTTTTCATAGCTATTTTTTTCAGGAGTCAGAAGTGGCGTTGCTGAAACCCAAGTGTGTTTTATTTTGTCTTTTTAAAAAACAAAAACCTCAATTATCATTTTTTTTCAGAGCCTCATCAGTTAAGTTCGATCCCCTATACTAAAAGTACATAGCTTCTTGTGAGAGAGAGGGTCATGAAAAATGAATTCATTGTACACCATATTTATAAATACTTCATACAGATTACACTTTTTAAAACACTTTACAGTTCACAGTGTGCCGCAAGAAAAGTCGCATGTGGCAAGTGGCAAGTCGCAACGCGCAAGTCTCAAGTCGCAAGTCGCATTTGAAATTTCAGTTTCTCCCGTCTGGAATTCTATATTTTTATTTTTATTTTAAAAGAAAAAAGAAGAATGCAACAGACAGTCAACAGAGGGCGGCCACCGTCCGGCTGGTCACGTGTGTTTATATTTTATCCATGATGACCCTTTATTTTATCCCCATTATGACTAAATGATGTAAATACATATCTGGAATTGTCTCACAAAAGTGATTTTCTCTATTCATTATTCAACATATTTACAATAGCCGTCAATTAGACACAACATAGCGTCATAGCCATCGTAACCATCGTAGCCATAATGTATTTGTTAAAAAAAAACACAAAAAAAAACAAATACATATCTAGAGTTCTCGAGCCCACTCATTTTATACATTGTACAAAAAGAGTCCCCGGGAGTCCAATTAGGACCCCAGATTTAGAGTCCCAGACCAAAATCCTGCCGCACGGGCCCCACACGCCCTATAGTCCCACAGACCCACACTCAGTCTCTTGGTCCCACAGTGGCACTGTGGCACAGGCCCCATCACAGTCTACAATTCCACACTCACAGCCACTCCCCAAACGCCCCTAATTTCATCCACAAGAGTCTATTTACGACATTCAAACGCCCCTAATTTCATCCACAGGAGTCTATTTACGACATTTCCTACGGGCCATGACTGGCCCATGACATTTCAGTGATTTATGGGAATATTCTTATTGTCACATCACACATAGGATTCAATTAATATAGGTCGTTTTAAATGCCATATCGGCACAACACTATTGGGAGCACGCTTACGCATTAGATACGCTGTACGAATGGAATAGCTAAGTGTAGATTATAGTTTGTTTGGGGTTGAGCGGTTTTCACGCGAAACCATAGCTCGATTGGTTGATGGTCTATGGCGCCGTCGGATGGGTCCCTGGTGAGTGGTTTCTTGAAATATTTGGAGGTTTATATATAACTAATTATTTATTTATTGTTATGTGTTCTATCATAGCTCTCTAAATTGAACTGTTTGTTTTCAGAAGGCTATGGTTGAATAGGAGTTCTCCGTTCTATGCCTCACTTTGTGAACTTATTTGCATTTTTTTTGTTAAAAAATGACACTAATTTAAAAGAAAAAAATGTTTATCCATAGAAGGTATTGGTTGATAGATTTTTGCGCACTATCGGGACCGATGGCTTACTAGTAGTTGTCATGCAATTAGATAGAATTAGGTACCAGCGGACAACGGCTTTCACTACAAGAAGGAGACATTTCCTGGTTAGTAGCTGGTGGCAATTGTTCATAACCTTAACACAACTGGCCGAATGCATTTCTCCCCATTGATGTCGATACGACCACATGCGCAGCAGTAGTAGACAATTAGACATGGCCATGGCCACTCATGGATCTCTAAAAACAATCCCATGTTTTTGTATTGTTTTTTGAACAAAAAAAAACAAAATTAAAACAGTTATTTAAAAAAAATACATAAATAAATATTAATATCAACGCTCCATAGCAACAGCAATATGTACTGTAAACAAAATGTCATAAAATAACATTGTGAGTAAAAAAACTATATATATATATATATATATATATATATATATAAACAATATGATATATATATTGATCAAAAATCAAATAAATTCTTTGTCAAAATTACGATAAAAGTGTTGGCGTTTTCCAAAAGAAAGGCAACTACACACGGGTATTACATACGTTGCAAAAGAGAAGGATCGTTGGCTGTGAGAGTTTGTGTGTGCACTACATAGTTTAGTCTTCATCCAATAGTATTCGATACGTCTAGTGGAGGTGGTATAATATGTATTACTATACGCAAAACGACTTTAAAAAGAATACTATGACCCACTCCACAAAAAAGTTGATACGACAACGGTCTATAGGGATTAAGGGGTTTAGAAAAAGAATATTTATCCTATTCCTCTTTTTAGTAGCATACTTGATCTACATGCATCGAGATTCATTTACTGTAGAAGAACCAGACAATGCCGAAGCGAAGTCAGTCACCCACGTGGACGACCACACAAACCACCACACAGAGCGGGACGCACATATATCTAGTGATGATGATAGATTACCGGCCTTACCAGCCGGGAGATATGACGTAGATAAGGGTCGGCCAGAGACGGGAGTCCGAGTCACGAACGTTGTTTCATACAAGCCTTTGGACCAGACAAAAGAGTATCAGCACGCCTACATGCATAAAGATAGATTGCCGAGACAGGGTATGAGAGCGACTCAGATCAACCCTAATGATACGACAATTGTGCACAACACACGTTTTGGTGGGAAAATCATTACCGGAGAGATGCAGTGTGATGTACCCTGTCTGTGGGTCAATTCAGCGGAAAAAGCGCACGCTAGTGTGATTAACTTGGTTGGGAGTAGTAGTCCAACGACAGCCCTCAACAAAAATCTGAAGACTTCACCCCAGGTGTGGAATATAGCCTTCTCAATGGAAGGCGAACACAAATACGCTACAATGAATGACTTGAGTGCTTTCGATGCCGAGATGACGTACAGATGGGCGTCCGAGATTAAGAAATCATACTTTGAATTCAAAGAATACAATATATTCAAGCCGGCTGTAGATTTCGACAGTGCGATAAAAGAGGTCACGTTTCTTGCGCGCAATTGCCAGCAAGACCGCACCGCCATGCTAGACGTTATCGAGCCGTACATACATATTGCGGCCATTGGTAGTTGTCGTAGTAATACCAAATGGGATAAGAATATCCCTCGATCGGACAAAAAGGCCATGCTGCGCAAGTATTTATTCCACTTCGCCTGGGAGAACGGCGTAGTAGACGACTACGTTACCGAAAAGGTGTATCACGCGCTTGCCTCGGGCACCCTGCCCGTATACCACGGCGCAAAAAACATCGACAGTTATGTGCCCGAGGGTTCGATTATAAAAATGACAGACTTTGCCAGTCTCGACGCGCTGGGCGAGTACTTAAATATCCTGGCTCATGATAAGGAGGCGTATATGAAGTACCACGAATGGCGTGGCAAGCCTGCACTGGTTGAGAAGTTAAGGAAACGCTTTGCATGGTCGTATGATACCACTGAGTGTAGGGTATGTCGCTGGGCATACGCGCAAAGGTATGGATTAGACTGGAATGCTGACACCCAAACGTTTAGCTAAGGTGTAGGTTACATGCAGACCACAACACGAAGTACACAGGAAAGTAGGATCATTCGCAAAGCTCAAAGCTGGCAGCAAGCGACCGAGAATTATGATGACGTGCGAATATAACTTTATAAAGGTATTAACAATCGAATACATACTGCAAATAATAGCTACAAAGATGAACGTGCTTATATTTACTGATCCATGAACGATTAGACACATAGCTAGGTGGACGGCAGACAGATACACTGATGCAAACCTGGTTGTTCATTTTTGCGTGTATCCGATACGTGTGTAATAATGGAGTCAGAATATATGGAAATAGTTATCATGATTATATAATACGAAAATATGTATATCTTCCGAGTTCCTATCGATATCTGCAAATCATTCAAAATTCAACGCACATGTATATACATATATGTACATGAACATAAATAGGTTTAAACGTATATACATATACACATACATATATATATGTGTATATATATATATATATATATATATATATATATATATATATATATATCCATCCATACATATATGCACAAAACAAACACACACAAACACACACACAACATCAATATATATATATATACATATATATATATATATATATATATACATGCATGAAACATATACACATATATAGATATGTATGCATATACATATATATAACATATACAATATACATACACGTTTTATATATATATATATATATATTATAATAATCAATATTTCTTATATATATCGTATATGATGGACAAATATATATATAAATAATATATACACGCATCTTGCATCAATATATATATATACATACACATATATATACATATACATACATCTGTTTATATAATATATGCGCGCACATCCATTAAATAATTTTTAATATATATATATATATAATATGTAAAATGCATACACACATGCATGGAACACACACAAAGAACCACCCATAAAGCATTTGCATGTATGCATAATGCATGCACATACACATACATGCATGCATACGTACAGATATATAGTGTTTTTATATACATATGCATACGTATACATGCATACGTACATCTATGCATACGTGTACGCACACATGCGCACAGGCATAATATATGCAATATATAATATACTGCACACAGTATACCCATATGCATGTATGTATATTATGTTCTGCATGTGTGTATATAAAGTTATATTTGATATGTATGTATGTGAGCATATATATATATATAATCACAATATATCATGAATATGCATATATATAATATATATGTATGTAATATGTTGCAGAGGATATGCACCGGATACAAACACACACGCACAACATATAATAATATATAATATATATAATATATATATATAATATGCATATCGATATTGCGTACACGCTGCATTTTCACAGCACGGACACGGGAAGAGCTGCACGGCACGCGGACGCGGACACGGACTTGCATATATTAATAATATAATTATACATATAATATTATATATTATATATATGTATATGCGTAATGCGTTATATATATAATACATATATGTATATGCATATACGTAATATATATGTGTATATAATAATATATTATAATAATAGCATATATAATATATATATATACATACATAATAATATAATATGTATTAATAATATTATATATAATAACAATATATATATTCATATATGCAATGTAATTGATTATATTAATATGTACAATATATTATAATAATATATAATAATAATATATATATATACATAGGTATTATAATAATATATAATAATATATGTTTACTGTCATATATATACATACGTACATATCGCAACTATGCATCAATCACATCACACGCATCATCACATAATCATACATATAATATATATATGCTATATGCCACATACATATATATATATATGCTGCTACAGGACAAGAAGAAAACACAGGACTAAGGAAACGGACGCTCATAAACATGGAATATATACATATTCATGCCACATCACACACACACACACACATCATCATCATCATATGTATATATATATATATATATATATATATATAAACATATATATATATATATATATCTATGCATATATATATGATATATATATGCATACATATACATACATACATACATGCTGACATGTATATATATATATATATATATATATATATATATATATATATATATATATATATATATATATATATATATATATATATATATATATATATATATATATATATATATATATATATATATATATTATGTATTTTGAATATATGCGTATATACTGTATTCTAAAAAATCCCAACAAGAATAATGGGTAAAACTGTCGCGGAGTACCGAAATAGTTCGTATGAGTGGAGAATGAAGACGACGCGTAGCCGACTGCCAACTGATTCTTGTGAGGTGAGTACATTTTAGGAAACATAAAATGTTAGATGCAGAAGTATACAAGCGCCGACATCGTGGGGAGAAGCCGGACATCCGGCGAGACACCAATTGTGTATATTATTCGAAGCAAAGCAAGGGAGTCGTTCGAAGGTAAGACATACGACGCTCCGATTGCGTAAGAGACTAGGATCACGAACGCAAGGAACAAACGGGATTTGGTTCCGAAATGAAGTAATTGCTTGTTCGCTTCTTTTCAGTATTAGCGATAAGAAGAGGTCCTCACGTCGACGAAGTGTACATCATACCATTCGAACACTAAGGTGAATATATGAAACCAAGTCCACACGAGGTGTTCAAGCCCATTCAATACAACTGTACGTCGTTAGTCACAGGTTCAACTGCTCTTTAAATCACTACGTACACTAGCCGTAATAATCATATCCCAACACTACAATACAATAAAATAGCCAAGCCAGAAAAAAGCATACATGTACATTTTTTTAATGTATATTGATATATGTACATACATACATATTCATTTTCCAAAATATTTTTATATCCACTTATTCATCAAGCAACATCGATGAGTCATTTGGAGTAAATTGGTTGCGTACACAGGCACATCCGAATATAAATTAGAGGTATATATATATATATATATATATATATATATATATATATATGTATATATATATATCGTTGGTTCTCATATTCTCATCCTCAGATGTAACGTATGTATGAGCTATTCTTCAATGATGTCAATCAAAGTACAAGCCGATTTGAACGGTAATATCAAGCGGTTTAATGCTCATTCCTGGGGTCATTTAAGAACTCAGATCTCTCGGCTGTATAATCTTACTAGTTTCAGAGCGAAGTATGCCGACGATGAGGGGGATTACGTGACCATCGTGTGTGAAGCTGACTTTTGTGAGGCTAGTGATAGTCTTGTTAAGCTGCATGAGAAATTGCGGGTGTTTGTGTATGTGGATGAGATATCTCATACTCCGAAGATGGCACAGCCTGTCGTGAAGTGTGTTCGTGATTCAGATGTGGGATTGTGTGCGAAAGGTGATATGAAGGGTGGTGGCTTAGCTGCAGGGCAACCGATTTGGACTTCGAGTCTAAAGAATATGAACACAAACAGCTCAGACGTGGTGTCTGCATCGAAAACAGATGTCCCTTGTTCCGATGCACAATTTGAAACTGCTCAACCTGCAGTGGGCGTGACAGAGAAAGAAGGATCTACTATCGCGTCACCTGAACGTAATCCCATATCGGCAACGGAGAAACACTCAGAGGCAAGTCCGGTATTGTGTAACAAGGACAGCGACATCGGCGAAGACGTGCCAATTGATGAGGAACGGGTGCAAGCCAATGCTTTGTTGGCCAACATAGTCAAGAGTGTGACCAATATGGCTCACGTGGATGAAATTGTGGATGATATTGGTAGGAGTGTACAGCAGAGTGTGGGCAAGCTGGTGCAGCAGGTGGATACCGAAGACCTTGCTAACAGTATGCAGCGGCTAATGCGAGGTGTGTTGAATCCAGGGTTGGTGAAGAAACTTGAGACCCCTTCACAAAGCTCAGATAATCCGGCAAATCCGACACGGGGCGATGTGGCAGCCGGGGTTGCTGGCAATACGAACCGGTCTGTTGCAGTTGGAACAACTCAGAGTAATGTATTGGCAGGTAGTGCAATCGAAGGCGAGCGCAATGTTGGCAGTTTCACACTAAATGCAAGTGGCAGCAATGTGGCAGAGGACCTGTGTGCCCACCCAGGTGTCAAGTGCGACGTGTGTGACAGCTATATCCTGGGCGTGCGTTTTAAGTGCTTTGTGTGTGCTGACTTTGACCTGTGCGCCACCTGCATGGCCACGACCGGCCACTCTCCCGACCACGTGCTGTACCTGATACGCCGTCCTTTGACTCACGAGACGCGATCAGAGATCAAATCCGCTGGGCAGCTGAGTACGCGCCGACGTTCCTGTGGTA
Organism: Sphaeroforma sirkka; assembly: GCA_001586965.3. Taxonomy (NCBI): domain Eukaryota; class Ichthyosporea; order Ichthyophonida; genus Sphaeroforma; species Sphaeroforma sirkka. Next base: position 56,104 of record LUCW03000147.1, read on the forward strand.
GGCGCGGGGGTAGAGAGATGTGTGGGTCGGTAGCGCGTGGAGGTAGAGGTAGGGGCGGTAGAGGTATGGGTATGGGTATGCGGATGGGCCCTATGGCTGCGCGTGGGCGTGGTGTGGGCATTGGCCGTGGATGGTTTGGCTGGGATAAATGGGCTCCCGCCGGAGCTGGTCCGCTTAGCAATACAAGCACAGACACAGACGCACAGGCTTTTGCAAGTGCAGTACCTGTCACCCCTGTACCTGTATTAGGAAATGAGACCTTGTCTGCCGTCGCAGCCGAAGTAGCAGCAGCCTCTGAAAAGGGGAGTGCGAATACAGGCAGCACTCCCGACACGGGCGAGGCGAGCGATGTGAATGCGAAGTGTACGCGTACAAAAACCCCTCTGCCCTCTCGATGCACAAGGCGAGACCGCAGGTTCCGGGGTAGGCGAACAACATCTTCCTCCCAACCACCCAAAGCTGCCAAGACAACTGCCACACCGATTCCAAATGAACAATCGGTTTCTGAGCCATTTGTGGGGGTTCAAGACCCACAAATGAGACCACCTTTGCCCAACACCCCCCCTCCTGTGCTACCCACGGCCACCCCTGATGTACTGCCCACGGCTATCCCTCTTGTACTACCGTCGGCTACTCCGCAGTCACTGTTACAGTCGCAGGTACAACCTCTCACACCGACACAGACAGGCACTGGCACGCTAGCAGTCACCCAGACAAGCACGCCGACGGGTGGTAGTCAGGTGGAGGCGCCGCACAGTGGGCGTGATTGGGACAGTCAGTGGCAGCAGTTTGTTGACAGGAACAAGGAGAATGTCGCGAAAGCTCGGGAGGAGGGAAGGGTATTTGAGGCGGATACGTCCACTGAGCCTACTGTGAAAGAGAGTTTGGCCGCAGTCAGGGAGCTGGATGTGCGAAGCTCTCGCATCTACCCGTCTGTGGATGATGTGGTCACGCATAACTCTGAGCACGATGAGCTTTTCTCTGCGTACAGCACACCAACGGTAATGGCTAGGGAAAACGAGCCTTCTGAGAAGACAAGTGAGGGAAGTGATTTGCATGACACGGAAGCCACCGCCAAGCCGGTTTCTGGGTGGAGACTCTACCCGTCCGTAGGAGAGGATTGGTCAAGTGGGGCTGACGATGCATGGTACGACGAGACAGGCCATGCTATAGCGGGTGTAGCAAGCCCTGCGGGCGATGTGGAGGATGGCTTCGAGGTATTGTGAATGCAGTATGCTTGACATGACATTCAGCGAGTTGAGCATCTGTACGTGTGTGCAATCCAAGGCTTAGTGAGGGACTGATCACAGATGTTACTTAATTCTACCGTGTGCATGTCTGGGTTCCTGGCGTGGCTCGACAACGGGTTGTTCATTGAATATGTTGGATACGGGTTTAAGGTGCAAGACACGCCGATAGTATATATACAGTTTATCCGGGCGTCAGTAGTCTTACTTTTGTGTTTGCAGAAGGAATATCGAGTTTCGTTAGATTAAAGTGACTAAATTCGAACTGATTTGACTCACTAAATATAGGATGCTCTCCTGAACTATTCAGATCTGCAAGCTATGGATCTACTGATTGAGCTCGGCTTCACTGACCGAGCTCACAACGCTCGTCTCATCCGACAACATGGCAATGATGTGTCGAAATTGATAGACCACTGCTTTCAGTAGTTGGGATCCCATTTATATCGGTAACAAATGAGCATATGTTGATCTATAGAAATCGACGACTACAGTCCATTGTATTGCAATATGCGTAAGGTCACTTTATTGCACGCTTTCTACGAGTCTTGTGACGGCTGTCGGTTGTTTTGACAGTATGGTCTCTGGCTCTGTGTGGTTGTAGATTAATCGTCGCCAAACAGGTCGCTTCCACTATCGTCGTCATCGGTGTATCTAGTCTTTTTCTTGGATTTGTTCTTGCCATCTGTATGGACGCGTCGACGCACGCGATTAAAATATAGACTACATGATGTGTACTACTTAAACAAAACTTGAGACAAACGCGGTCTAGCCTAACGCCTGAAATCGGATATTAGTTGGAATGGGCTGAAGGGATGTGTGGATTGCACTGATTTCTCGTGATAGTCGTAAACAAGCTACGTCCCGTGGTGCACCCTCCACACTAACGCTACACAGTTGCTTAACAGCAATGCTGGTTGCGTGGCGAGCACTTCACCGCCGGCATTCTGTGCCTTATTCTAGTCACGTTTTATCCATAGTGTGACGTTATATACTGACGAAATGTCTGCGTCCGTCATGATGCATACGGTAGACTCGGGACTTCATAATGGTCACAAGGCAACTATTCTCGCACTAACAACTATAAGCCACATCAACTCGCGATTCATAATGGTCACAAGGCAACTATTCTCGCACTAGCAACTATAAGCCACATCATGCAATCACATTTTACATTGAATGCTACAAGCTCAATAAGACATACCATCACTGTCACTGTTGTTATCATCTGAAGCCGCACGCTTAGCATTCTTCAACCTCCGCTCCTTGTCGCTTTCAACTCCACTCTCAGAACGACTATCTTCCGCTTCTTCATCACTGCTGTGGTGTCGAGTTTCCGACGATGTAAGCAGAGATTCAAACGTATTAGTACTTAGCACCTACTCTCTTCAACAGCGAACATGAGTGTAAACTGTGGCACAAATTAGTGTACACCAAGGAGGTTGTAATGTTAAGGCTCGTAACATCGATGACTACTCATCGCCTGATAGATAAGTGGTTTGATAGGATAGTACGTATACTGGATGAAGTGTACAATCATGTGTATAAGATATTCGAACACACACATGCGTATATATATACATCGACACGAGTATGATTCGTGCCCTCCAGACGGCGGGGCGGCGAGTCTTCAGTAGTAAACGCCAGAGCTAAGTAAACTGTGGCAATAAAATCGACATAACCCACTCATTTTCTGCCCGTCTCACATACGCATTTCCAATACCGTATATAGCCGTGTATGGGTAAGCGAATCGTTGGTGTTGTAGGGTATACCGTACCTCAGTGATCTCTGTAGTGACAGTCTTTTAATACCGAAATAACAACCAATGATCACAACAAGGTGGTACGCCATCAGACCTGGAAGGGTCGCCAATATATAGTACGTACCTGTAATCGTCTCTCCTTTTACCGCTTATGGATTTCATTGCTCGCACATTTTGCTCAAAGTCCTGCAGTACATCGATACCAAGACGAGTACAAAATATCAGTTCCACTAGATAATGAGATCACTACCAGGCCAGTCGCTCGACGACATGCAGCCGCTTTATAGCCGAAGCGTGTGACAGTGTCTCAGCATCGCCACACGGATAGTATCGGTTACGCTTTGAATCTATCAGGCTTACCGATGGGCAGACACGTATGCGCGGATTCGAATTAATTCACCAAGGCTCGTGCAAACTTTTAACACACTCGTGAATGTGTGCGTGGTGCGCGACGCTCGCATGAATAAAGCATGTATAGCACAGTACAAGTTTAAATCTGCAGCTCATCGCATACACGTCATTTAGATAGTAATTTCCGATATCCGACTTGTAAATACGTGCGAGCGAACGTTTTGCACACATCAAGAGAAGTAGGTAAAAACTCTTTCAGCCGATAGGATCTGCGTATGTGTGTGAACACAGTTTTTACGGGTACTGTCTACATGCATGCCTGTCACGAACATCAGCCGTGTCAGTCAAGCCCTTACGCAAACTGATGCGGATCAGAACTATTGTGTGCACTGCGGCGCACGTGGAAGTTGCAATCGGATAAGACAACCGACGAAATATACGACATGAAGTAGCCAATCACCGATTAATAGGACATGAAGTAGCCAATCATCGATCAATGCGACATGAAATAGCCAATCACTGATCAATACAAAATGAAGTAGCCAATTACCAATGAATACATGAGTAGCCAATCACCGATGAATACGGCTTTGAGTAATACTAAAAACTTCAGGATGCTAGACATTCTTACCTCTTCGCTGCCACTACTGAAGTCGTCATCCTGTCCATCCTCCAGGAATCTGGAGTTGAGTTTGCTCTGCTTCATCAATTCCTGCAGTGTGCAATCATTGAGGGGCAAAGCGGTATAATATTTTCGACAATGGCAATAACATGTAAAACTAATTGGATGGGCGAAAAAATGGAGATAATAGGGTATTGACAGGGTTTAGAGCCCATTCAACCCCACGCAAGCACAGCCGCAGGATTGACGACATACACGTGCTTTAACGCGAATGCAAACATACAAAAAGACACGAGATCTCGATATAAACAAGCACGAAAAAATCAGTGGTACGTAGAGGAGCGTCATAATTATGTAGATGGCAATGGACCTGATTTTGTTATGGGTGAAGGTAGACCTTCGACACCATACTTCGCAAAACGGACACTAAAAAAGCACGCAAGGCGAAATACAATGCTATCAGCTTGTCAGCCAAAGGACCGTGGTGCTAATTGGGGCGAGAGGGTGCATTAGTTGAACATACAACAACCATTACAAAGTCAAACAATCACTTCTGCAGGTAGTTCTGTAATTCGGTTGGCTCTCACACCAGGGCGTACACACCTTTCGCCTCTTATTATCCAATTTACGCTTGACGCTATTTTTCTCGTCTTCCTTCTTCGCCAGATCTCTATTAGTTTTGGTGGGATCTTCTGACACCACGATGGTCTTGATCTGTAAGAGCATAAGTTTGTGAAGATGCAATGGATAGAGATTGGATTTGAATTCGATATCGTTGTAGTATGTACACAGAATTGCAACAACACATTCCATGACACATTTCACACCTTTAAACATCCTAGATATCTCACAGTGCCACAAACACAAAACAAAATTGGTATTTAGACCATACGAGCATATGGATCTTGTCCCCAATACTAAATTGACCGGAAAACAAGCGCGTGCAATCCAAATATGAGCCAGAGCTGAGACAACCATGAAAGCTGCCCTTGTGGTTTGCCCTATTGAGATGTGGTTACAATCAAAGCAATGTATCATGGCCTGGAGTACAGCCGGAAGCTCACGACACTGAACAGATACCACAATCAAACATACAGACCAACAGTCAGGTGTGAGAAGAGCATTGCCAAATAATCACTAACTAATTCGAAGGAGTCCCAAACTAGCAACAACCTCCAACATTTATACCTTGATAAAGTAGCACGTGGTCTGATACAGGCACATATACATAGTCATAGTAGCATATACTCGGGCAGAAGTTTACTCACCGCCGTGCTCTTCTCGTATCGGCTGGCCATCTTATCTTTCATGATCTTATGTGTGAGCGAATTAGACGATGCCGGGGCAAAGGTGTACTTTTGGGTCACTACCGTCTCGGCGTATAGCGACGGCTTTGATCGCATGAATCTGTGTGTGCGCGACCAATCGGGCATTTGGTTAGAGGGATGTGGGTGAATAGTAGACCCGTATACGCCTCACGCTGATAGGCTAGTCTTATACTCTCGAACCTTATGGCAGTATGAGGAGAGAAGATACACTAAACAGTACGTATGGCGCGATGTGATAGATCAAACCAAATATCACTGTGCAGGTATTGGCATCATGTATCCGTATTCACATTTTGCTTTTGCACCTCAACTGCCGCTCACGTGTTCATCTACTTTGTGTTTCGCGCGTGCCGTACCATGGCGACATATATTTGACCCCTATCGTAGCTTCCAGAGCTTGCAGTAAGACCAACAGAACACACTGTATGATTCCTGCAGAAATGTTCTATCTACCACTACCAGGTGTGAACGGGAGTTGCATCATGACTGTGAAGTATCACATTTACATGCGGGTTTGACATATGTATACGTTAATTTTGTGGTCATACGTATCATACAACTATCTCGAACTGGAAAACCTATATCTGTGCTATACCATCGCAATTCAAAAATATTTCAAACGGAATGAACCACGAGTCTGCGATCTCGGAGTGCAAATCCAAAAGATATTAGTTCTAGCAGGCCTTTTTCTTATATCAATCATTTGAGTGTTTGACTTTATAAATAGTCGGTATAATATCACGTGTAATTCACACATACATGCTGCTGCCAAGGTATAGTCATCACACTGAAACATGGCTTACATGTGTATGTTGCCTTCGTGAATAGACTTCTCCGCCACGTCGATGACTTCGTCTCCAATAACTAACGATGAGGATCCATCATCCCATCTGCCGGTACCGTCGTTCACAGAATGGGGTGAGATGAGTACGTACTTGAGCGCAAAAGGCACGCCATCGTCCATGTGGACAGCGTACAGTAAGTATGTCTTGCCGTGATTTGATAAAAAAAACCATCAATGACAAATATATCAATGCATCTCATAAAGAGTACAGGTGCAGGGGGTTTGCCACCTGTTGTCACTTATACACACAGAAACACACAGTCCCACGTCAAACCGCACTAGTAGGTCACCATACTACCCCATGCTACAACATACTTGACAAATCTGGCATTGCTCTCCATCTTTGGATCGCCTGTCGTGGGGTCTATGACTTGCTTACCATCCCTGTCCACCACATGGCGCCAGCGCACGGTGTTGTTGACGAATAACCGACATCTGCAAACAGCACAGAAATAATCGAAGCGAGACTCTTGGTTCATAAGAGATATCAAGTTGATTTCTTATACACAGACGTGTAAGCCCGTACACCTTCCATGGACTTGCCAGGGGTCGAATATCGAGTATGTATACAAGAATGACTGAGAACTCCGTAAGTAAAGGACATATTTGCGTATGTGGACACTCCACTCCGCCAGTGATTCCCACATTGCAAACAAGATTCCACCATCGCGAGGCAGTGTAAAACAATCAGCAATAATTCATGATAGTACCATCTCCGACTCGACGAAAGACACTTACTGTGCGCGGCCCTCTTGCGTGTTTGGTGCGACCTCTTCGATGTAGGTATCCTTCGTAAACGGTTGCTGTTCAAACGAGAGAAACTTGGGCACACGGCCAAACACTGAATCAAAAAGAAGAAACCCGAAAGAGTGGTGACGAGGGGATTTAAGGTGCAATATGAGTAAGTTGCGTTAGGAATAGTTCACACAGAACGTAAGAACATAGCGGGCAGTAGAAACCACCATAGTATTAGACGTGTTGGATAAGATATAGATAGATTGATATGGTATAGATATATTGGACAGAATAGAGATGGAGGATGGACAAGTGAAGTAGCCTTTTGTTGCATGAATCATTCAAGCTTTATTTATACTAGGCGGATATGCGTGACAACTTTAAAAAAGAAAAAGAAAAAGCATTTTCGAGATGGCTAAACAAAAGTATCGGAAAAAAACGACACGTCGTGCCAACACTGGTGTGAGCCCTCGGGCACGTGTATGGTATATATCATCATTGTCCACGGGGATTTCAATATATATATATATATATATATATATATATATATATATGCACATATACACACACACGCACACGCACACGCACACGCATATATATATATATATATTACCGGAAAATTTCACTGTACAGACTTCGATTGCGGAATTTCAAAGAATCACTCATACCTGGCGGCCTACCCTCATCGTCGTCTAGCGGATCTATCAGTGGTCTCGTAATCTCAACATCCTTCCAATCGTCTGCGTGCTTCTTTTTCTTCTGTTTATGTCCTCCTTGCCCACGAGACGACGCCATGATAGCTCCAATATCACCATCACTATCAGAGTCCAAGCCCAAATCTTCCTCATCGCTATCAATCCTACTCTCGTTCGCTTGCTGTCCGGCAATAAAAAAGATAAAATTTGATTACGGTAAGTATCAAAATTCAATACTAAAGTCATGTTCGGTTTCGATGGCGGGAAACCACTATGGTTTACAGTATATATATATATATATATATATATATATATATATATATATATATATATATATATATATATATATATATAACGAAAGAGGGGTGTACGCTACGATCCTCGTAGCTATATATAAAATACACACACACATATATATATATATATATATATATATATAACCATACATACAACCATACATACATACATACACACACACACATCATCGTATATATATATATATATATATATATATATATATATATATAGACATGTATACATATATATATATATATATATATATATATATATATATATATATATATATATATATATATATATATATATATATATATATATATATATACATGTATATATATATATATATATATATATATATATATATATATATATATATATATATATATATATATATATATATATATACTCTATATATATTATATTTATTTTTATTTCTTACACACACACACGCATATATATATATGTATATATATATATATGTGTGTGTGTGTGTGTGGTGTGTGTGTCAGTACATAAAGACCAGTTATCTAAGTTTAGAGCCGGTTCTGGTACACGAGCACACCATCATACCGTTTGCTCGTCCCCGCTCTCGGCGTCACTGCCAAATAAATCCGGGGCGCCACTTGATTTCCCTTTCTCATTCTCTTTGCTAACACTGCCATCCGATACAGCGCCTGCATCCTCACCGGCCTCCTCCGCTTCGTCATCGTCATCGTCATCATCACTACCAAACAGTCCAGCTGTGGCGGATTGTTTCTTTGTGCTGTTTATAGGTGATCCCCCGGGCGTCCCGCCTGCAGCACTCTCACTGCCGCTTCTGCTTCGACTGCCCGACCTAGATCTAGATCTAGATTTGCTACGAGATCGCGACCTAGATTTGCTACGAGATCGCGATCTAGACACCGATCTAGTCCTCGACCTCTCCTTCGACTGTGATCGAGATCGTGTTCGCGATCTAGACCGAGATCGTGACCGCGAGGGTGACCTACTTCTAGACTTCGAACGTGAACGC